>JACCPG010007281.1:0-51542 GCA_016069955.1 Drepana arcuata
GACTGATGAATATAAATAGAAGAATTCGATTCTCGAAGACGCGCCCCACTATTCTCCCTCATAGTTTATAGTGTAAGTGTGCAACCTTCCACTAATGTGTAATGAGTATTATTGGTACACACTGATTACCTATGAGTGCATAGGCACACAACAATTAATACGCTCGGGTCATACTCCCCGCATCGCGCGACACCTCGACTAGAAATTGATGGGCGCGTCTTCATGGATACTATCTTTATACATAGATGAAGCGAAAGTGGTATGTACTCTAGAGAAATTTGGCGCTGGCCCCACAGATATTTGCATATTTATGCCCCCCTGAGATGTATAAAAGATGCATGTATATTTGACAATATGTACCTACTTCGATTTTGAAGGCCGCAATATGCAACGATCCAAATAATGATATTTATTGCTAGCGTAAGGTTTGTTTATACATCGGTGTAGGTCATCAGAGATTCATGTTTGTGTTTTCGAAACGTTAATTGGCAATACACACTGTTCGTTTTAGTTTTAATATGGCCATATATTATAGCTACTGCAATATATATCTAGATCAGTGCATATTCGGTTATATGTATTTTATTTGGACGATCTATCTTTCTAATGTAATTTAAACACGAAAAAACTGAAAAAAATTTAGGTTGTGCTGAATAATGCACTTTCAATAAACAACTATTACCTATAGATACTAATATTATAAATGTGAAAGTTTGTTTGGATGGCTGGATGAACGTAATGGGATGAAATTTGACACCGAGACAGATTTTAGTAGCAGTGTAGTCATGAATAAGACATACTCGTAGGATATGAGTTATCCGAGAAAAAACCTAAATGCATTGATATATTTGTATATATACAAAGCAAACGCTTGTGCAAGAAGAGGCAGAGGAAGAACACGTTCCAACTACCTGGATCAAATCAATTGGGCGCTCAAGGACGGGGACGTCAAACCGACGAGCATATATGAAGAGACTGATGAATGTGGACGAAGCGAAATAGGTATGTAAGTCTTGAGAGAATTGGCGCTAATTACTCTCTGCCTACCCCGTTAGGGACTGGGCGTAATGATAAATACACTAAATTTAGCGCGGGTAAAACAGCGGGGCACATCTAGTTATCTCTAAAGCTACAGCACAAAAAACGTAATGATACATTAAGCAAGTTGATGGAAAGCTTTTAATAACAGCTCAGTTTCCCTGTAGGCGAGAAACCGTGTGAAACACTCCATTCTTCCTTAATTCTTACACTATTATCACGTATGTCTATGATTGATGTTCAGTGAATTATAATAATTGTATCACTGTTAAAGACACAAATCAACAATGTTACGTTGGTTTGGATATACAGAAAAATTTACCAAACATATATATGTACAATAAAAAAGTGTCTGCAAATGTCTGAGAAAAACGGTCTATAAGTCTAGAGAGAACCAGTGATCTATTCTCTCTGCCTACACCATTATTATCAGATAAGAGAAGACAGTTCAGTTAAGCAAGATTTATCATCGTATCCAAAATCTATATTTTAAATTCAAAATTTAGAATACTAAACATATTCATTTATTTGCGTCTCTTTTTTCATGTCAAAATTTTTCATTATTTATATTTGTATCCCGGAATGGAATGGGAAAGTGACCCCTCTCTTGGATACTCTCCCATTCCATTAGTACCGTTGCGCAATTGCCTACGAGCATTGTATTACTAAATTCGCCAGCAAAATGTGTCGTGTCGATTTCGCTTCATCAAGTGGACACCGTATTGGCAGACGTTCGGCGTTCTTATTTATTTCTTATTGGACCATTGTATTATTCGCGTATTAACGTCCCGCTTCGATCACTGGGATTAGCCCTTTAGTTTTATGTCTGACATGGAAAGCGTGCTGCTCAGTATTGCAACACTTGCTCTTAATCCGTATAAAGATATGTTTCCAGATTAATTTAGCGCATCGCTATGTATTTAGATACTGGAATCTTCCACTAAAAAATGTGTCAAATGCCGAATTCGTTTTTGCATGCTTCGTTTAAGCTCCCACCATTATCAATCTTATAAATATCGTTTTAGACGTAAATATTTTTTTAAGATACTGTCAAATCAACATAGGGCATATAAACTTTATAGAGGTTGATGTCAGAATAGAAATCGGGATACGAGCTTGCTGTGGAATAAATATTGACCCATCATGCCTGGAATCTGGATTGGCGTGGGTTTTTTTTGTTTCATGATACCATTTTTCAGTCTTAACACCATTTATTTTAATTCAGAGTGACGTAAGTAGGTCATTCGCTTAGCATCAATCTCCTTGAATTATTTCAGTGCGTTCTTTCTCGTCGTAAGATAATTGCAAGCTGCTAGAGTTTTGCTTTTTGGGCTTCAGCGAATTAACTCCAGTTAAACCATAGAATCTTTTATCCTATTTTATACGGTATTTTGCAGTATTCGTTGTTTTTGCCAAAACTCTCAAGCAGGCTTAATTTAATATACTATTTGCGTTATTTATAATGTTCGCTTGCCAAAATAGTGAAGTTTTTACGTCAAGTAAACTGAGCAGTAGCTGTTATGTACGTCAAAACAACCGGCATTCTGTGTACTTCTGATGACGTTTCACCGAAGCTTATAATAAACCATGGATATTTCCAGATACAATCTTACGAAATTACAAATTGTTATGTATTGATCTTAACAAATTTTGTATTGTACAGATATTTGGCAAGATTTCCTCAGATTCATGTGTATCTATCAAAAGTAGTAAAGGCGGCCTATAAAAGTAATCAGAATATTTTTTTATAGGTTTGACGTAAAGTTTCCGGTATAGGCTGTAACGGCCTTCACAGTTTCCGCTAATTCCGGACACTGTTGCACGGGTGTTCTACATTTGAGTCTTTAGCTTTATATACATATAAAGGGGAATATTGAGGTGAGGTGACTCTAGTGGGCATCTAATTATCTGAAGGTCTAACTCGTGCTTGCACTTCGACATCTAAGTAAACTAAAATAGTCGAGCTTGCACGTCGGCCCGGCGACCGAGATAGCCGCAGTGCGTCCGCGGAGCCCTCGCGCGCCGGTTCTATTTCCAACATGTCCCGACGCATCCCGACACGTTCGCGACAATAATACAACACGCACCACGGTGAAATGGCACTGGACTTTCACCGAGGCAGAAACTTCCGCTACAGGAAACGTCAAGCAGCGACACCCTAAACCAACATGCCAGCGACATCCAACTGTGGCATCAACGGGACGAGTTCCAATCAACTCAAGATTCAAATACCACAGCTAAATAGAACAACGAACAATGGTACCCTCTCACCTCCGCCCAATGGAGCTCTGTCGCCTAATTCCAATGGGCCATTATCACCGCCTATGGATACGACGCCGAAGAAACCGCCTAAAGCGCCTCCAAGTCGACCGATATTACCTATAAAGAAAACCCAAACTCTACCCATTCACTTCGAAGAAAAAGCACCACAAACTACACCCACGGTTTTGAACGGTAGAAAGCTCGTCGTAACAAAACAGTTGAAGGAAGTGCACACGATCCATACGCAGAACCATTCAGATAATGGACGATCGCTAGTCAATCGGGCCCCTAGCCCATCTTATAGACGAAGCATCTCTTCAGCTTCAGTCGAGACAGGGTCAATAGCAGAACTGGCCAGACGACATGTACCGAACAGCAGTATGCTCGTGTCACGATCACCAAGTCCATCATCATACAGTAGCATGAGAAGCTCTGGCAGCCATTACTCAACATGTAGCAGCAATGGAACTTACGTACCGCTGTCCCGGTCATCGAGCATGAACTCCACCTTGTATAACAGAAGCCCAACGCCCAGAAGAATGTATCCACAGACGTGTGACACCTCCGACAGTATGAATTTACGAGAACTGAAATCTAAAGAACAGGCTCCTGTAGTTTTCGACGCCAACTTGACATTTGTCCTTGGTTGCAATAAACAACCATTTAGGCAGAATTTCAAACCAGTAGCAGCCCATCTCGAGGAGGGGACCTCTTCGAACTATCTGAGCAGTAAGATCGATAACTTTCTGAAGAGAACTGACCACGTTATGGACGAATGGCGACGTCTTGGCCATAAAGATGAACCTGATCTTGCAATGTATTACGGCGGGAAGAAGAAAGGGCTCGGGAGATCTAAATCGGCTACAAATATCATGATCAAAGGGTTCACCATGTTCAGTCGTAATGGCAGTAGGGCGAGCAGCGTGTGCAGGTCATCGCGAGGAATCTCGGAGGATCGGACTACTGTGTCCGAGATGGATGAGGTTGGTGGCTTGATGAGGTTTTTTATGGTTCTGTTTGTTTTGATAGTAACGAAAAGTTGATACACAAGTCATAAGCTCTTATAAATTATCGCCTGATGTTTGGTTGGGTGGTTACGCACAGCGGCGCTTGATCTGGCTCGTTTGCATTCAGCGTGTACGCGACGGTTGCCAAACTACTATTCATTTTTCATTGTAAGCTTTCAACGTTTCTAACGAATGTGATAGATTTTTCTCGGTCTGTCATTAAGTCTTTTCCGATGTCACTCAAATCAAGCAGGAAGTGTGCGTTTTTGTGAGTTTGAAAGAATATTAAAATTTCACTCTCTTAGTGTGAGCGTCTACGCGTTAGTTTCTAGTGTTGTAAAATTAACCTAACTGTTGGTAGCACATTAGCTTCGTTCAGTATTAATTACGATACTATGTTTATGAGGGGTTTTCAAGGAAACAGCGTATGCATTGTTTATTCAGATGATTCCGATTCGCTCTCGGTCTCAACTATACAAATAAGTATAATTGAAGTTTCAGAATATTTTTTCTCTGTGTGCTCCGAATTGGCTAAACCGATTTTGACGGCACTTTGGCTCTCAGGCAGATGGCTATTGTTATAAGGAGAACCTTTAGCTACTTTTATTTTAATTATATGTAATGCGAGTGAAACCGTGTGGCATTGTAGGTTAGTAAATATAAATAAAGTACCACTTCTATTAACCTTTAGCTTACATACGAGTTGTCGCTGTTAATTCACACCCTATGCGACACCCTATAGCGACCTTATTAGCGCATTCTCTGACGCCCAGGGTCGTAAATATAAGTTTTATTAGATCGTGGCATAATGTATGATTATATCGTTTAAATATGTACAAATAAACTTTTATGTAAATAAAATTATATCTTCACAATATATCTTCCGGAAGTTTCGCTGAGTAAGAGCCGAGACATAGGTACCTATGTCTGCAACATTTATTATAATTATAAAACAAATCAGCGTAAATCGGTCCCTTCGGTAATTTATTTCCATTTTCTTACACTTTCGTATAATAAATGTTTCAATATGCGCATTGTTGGTGTACCTTATAAACCTTATTATTCAAGAAATTAGAAAATATTTCATGCATTTAAGTAAAGAAGTCACACACATATCATCACCTGAGCCGAGTCCCAAATGAGGTATGCAGAGATAATAGAGCACCAGTTCTCTCTAGACTTGCATACCACTTTCGCTTCGTCGAAATTCATCAGTCTCTTCACACATGCCCGGCGGTTTCGAGTGATATTGACATTCCCGTCTTTGAGTGTTCGATCGATTTGATCTGCCTCGTAAAGAAGACATGTAGCTCTCAATCTATCGAATCCTTAATACAGTATCTATAATACAGTATATATGGATTATTGCAAGACTTAGACGTTAAGAGTACTCGAAACCGACGAACATGTATGAAGAGACTGATGAATGTGGACGAAGCGAAGGAGGTATGTAAGTCTAGAGAGAACTGGCGCTCTATTCTCCCTGCCTACCCCGTTAGGGACTTGGCGTGATGATATGTATGTATGTATGCAAGACTTAGGTGACAATTAACACAGGTATATTTGAAGTTTTTTACAGACGATTGCAGTTCTTCTCATTGTTAAGCTCGCAGACAAATTTTAGACTTAGAATAATCATAATATTTGCTCCACGGCTCTTCTTAGTCATTGTTATTTATTTAAACAGTTATCGGAGGTGGCTGGTGAGCTGACGGAGGAGCGCGCTGCAGCCGGACTGGCGACGGAGAGAGCTGATGCCGAGGCTGCGGAGAGACTGCGGGTTGAGAGGGACAACAGAGACTTACTAGCTAACAACCAGAGGCTTCAACAGGTTGGTAGTCCTCTATCTTTGCATATATATCCACTAATATTAATATTATTCATATTCAAGCAAAAAATTATTAGCTGAAATTTGGGACAGAGATAGAATATTAGCTGGATTTACGCATAGGAAATGTTTTTATCCGGAAAAAATAAGAAATCTATCAATGACATAGCTTTACCTACTTAAAAACTTCAACAATAAAAAAATATATTGTTGTCTGCTTCTGTAATTCGCTAAAAATATTATTTAGCATTGTAATTTTTAATATAAAATAATAAATATAATATAATTAAAATAAAATTATTTATTTTTATATAAAAAAATGCATACAAATAAAATGTCGTAGTAATGCAAACACACTGTTTTAAGACGTAGCTAGGTATATAGACATTTTAAAATGTAACAAAATAGCACGCTGTGTAGTGCAGCACGTGATCTAGATTGTTCAGAAATATATGTATGTACTCTGATGGTCGAAAATAAAACTCGTCGATTGAATGTTGTTTCCAGACAAAATACTGAGCGCACTGTAAAAAAAAACGTATTGCGTTTACACTAACGCCTGTGTGTGCTAAAAGCAAAATCATGTATCTGAATTTAAACTGGATTAAACGAGAATTTTCCCTGAAAATGACGTCTTTAACAAAACGTTGAGTAGCGATTGTACGTATGTACGGCGTGTGTATCAATATAGCATTCATTTATTTGTTTTCTATGCATGCAATATTATTATGAAATTTTCTCCGCACTTCGCTAAGTTTATAACACTGTTGAGTTTATCACATTAGTGACTTCATAGGATTATTGAGTTCATAACAAAATATAGTTTATAGCAAAATTGATTTAAAAGTAAAATTGAGTTCATAGCGATATTGAGTTCGTAGCGATATTGAGCTCATAGCGATATTGAGTTCATAGCGATATTAAATTCATAGTAATATTGAGTTCATAACAAAATATAGTTTATACCAATACATATTGATTTCATAGTAATATTTTATAATTTGTCTGCAGGCATCTGAACGACTTGAGCTAGAACTGCTCCACTGGCGTTCGGCTGACAGTGGTGGGGCCGAACCCTCGGACTCCGAAGGGTCCGAAGCGGACGCGAGCGCCTCCGGTGACAAGTACAAGCGAAGGTTCGAGCGAGCACACCGAGAACTGCAACTCCTCAGAGCTCAACTGCGCAGGCAGCATGAAGACGATCTGGAACAACTGGTCACCGTCAAGAAACAACTTGAAAAGAAGGTAAGGGGACTGAGGAAATTATGGAGTTTGTAATTAAAATTGGGATTAGCAAAGTAAAACAGCCTATTACGAACCCAACCTAGGAAAGATACTAACTAATTTATATACCTATATACCAGAGCAGAGTCCCAAACGTCCCAAAAGTTGGCAGAATAGAAGAGCACCAATTCTCTATACTAATAGGCCTCTTTCGTTTCATCCACGTTCCCGTCCTTGACCGTTCGATATATTTGATCTAGCTAGTCGGAAAGACAGAGAAATATACAGACGGATAGACAGAAAGACGGACATATCGTCAGGAGAGTTCGTATTCCGAAACTACAGATATTGTGGTCGTCCACGACCGATTTTACGTAAATGTGTGGGAGTGAGTTGCAGTTTCAGCAGCTATACTTCCGCAGAAAGATCTAATAATACGTATGCACTCTTATACAACGCCGAGAGACGAACGTCCGTAATGATGTGGCGACTGATTTGTGAATTGCCCGCGCACGCCGCTACTTGGTCAATCCAGTAACTCATATTGCATAGGAACCACATCCTACTATTGTGCGTATACTATAAACGCGAAAGTATGTAAGGTTGTTTGTTCCTACTTTCGCGCAAATACTACCAACAGAATTGGATGAAATTTGGCACATTAGATTATTAGGATTAACATATAGACTATGCTATATTACAGATGAAAGAACAAAAAATCAACCAATCTAATAACATTTCACGCGGATTAAACTACACGGCACTGCTGGTTTCAACATTTTTAAAATTACAATTGATTATGAAATTATTATTTGCACTTCTTCTCACACATTTTTCTCTCATTAGTTGTGAGATGTTGCCTTCACCGTAAAGCAGGTTGATAAATAACTATATACGTAAGTTCAAGTAAAATTTATTGGTGCCAAGATGAGTTCAACCCAATCTTGACATTTTACTTATCAGTTGTGCAACTGGTAAGGAGAATTTTGTATACTTCGAATTTACTTATCTTATTATTATCAAAGTTTTGAAAGAAAACGGTCGGTGACGAGTAACTTTAGTATGCAATAAAAAATTAAAGAAAAATGCACGTAATACGTCTAAAGGTGTCTAATGTGACGTATAGAAATGTCAAATGTCAAAGAGATTGCGTTGGACAAAAAAAATTAGAGAGATCGCAGCCGACTAGAGTCCAGCTCTTCATACGACTTTATGACGATATGATTTCATCGTTTCAAAGTTTTCACCGAATGATCTACAAACTTGAATGACTTCAACGGTCATTGCAAATGACAAATTGGTCCGAAACGTCACAAGATAGTTCTGCTTTCAAAATAAATTGGCGCCATCGATCGGAACTAGGTCACGACTCACGACAGCGCGTTTTATCTATGCAGTCCTCTATCGCAGATCATCCTTGATGATGGCTTGTCTTGATACCAATGACGCGATACCAACAAAATATTCTCCCGATATCATCTGTCATGTTATATCAAATCTATGGTCATATCGGATATATGTACACGCATTATCACACTGCAATGCGATTTTAAGCGTTCCGATTTTAAATTTCAACATATTTTTTTCATCGAAAGAATGACTGACGATTCAGAAGAGGTTAGTGCACTAACGACATAAAGTTTATTAAATTATTACAATTATTTTTGGCTCGTTTGGCAAGTTTCCAAATTGCGGATTAGTGATGTGCCTTAACCAAAGTGGAATTTTTGTGCGGTGTAGTCAGAGAATTGTGACGGTTTGTTAATTTTATTCGATAGATATTGAAGTGTCATATTTTGTGCCAACAGTAAGTAGGTAGTATTTGGTTTTATGGTTTAACTATCTGATACCCACGGCTTTGTCTGCGTAGAATCAGTAATTATGAGTAACCTTATCATTTCTCTGTAATATTTATGTCATTTTTTATATCCTTGCCTTAAGAAATTCGTTCCCCGGTCGAAGTTTCGGCCTGATTTACGCGCTTTACTACTCAAAGTAAATAAGTATTTTTTTAGGACTTCAGTCAAAATTGGCCGCTTAGGCATGATTATGTAGCAGACAGTATTTCTCATTTATATGAATAGTTTTAGTATTTATTTATTATATTATATTCAGCTTTTTCCCAGATTTATAAAGATATCTTCAAGTTTTACTCAAAAATGTCTAATAAAATTTTTTACGTTTAATTCTCACTCACACTAAAAATAAAAATAAAAAAGATGTCGTTTTACGCGTTTTCTTGATGTCAAACAACTGTAAACATTATTATTTTCAAACGACACAGTCGAAAATTACGTGCGAACACAGACATTTCAATGTCGGAATTTTGCGCGCGAGATACCTACTGCCTACGTCTGCCTACTTACATACTCAAGGTCAATATCATACCTACACAATTATTGTAGTTGTTCCATTTGAGTAACAATTAGTTTTATTTTAAATCTTCTGCTCAAACTAGAGTACAAAAACAAGTAGCTGATCCGAGTATCATCGGCTATATAATATCGCTATATCGCGGCTATACCTATACGTAATCCGAGTAGCATCGAAAATAAATAATTATTATTTATTATATATGATGTATTGTAATGACATTAGGAAAAAGTTATGTTATTGACATACAAATTATACATCTCGGATAGCTTGAATGCTGTCAGAAAATGATTTTGTCCGGAGCCGCAGATCTATAAACAGTGTAGTCTGCAAGCGTTTCCGATCATAGCTTAGACTAGCTGTGCCGGCGACTTCGTCCGCGTGGAATAGTGACTTTGGGCACCATTTTTTGGATATACACTTTGATTTATTTTGGACATGTTACGAAATTATTATTATTTTATGTTACGAAAAGCTTACCACATAATATTTTTGAAAACCACATCTAAATCGGATGAGCCGTTTCTGAGATTAGCGTGCACAAAGACACAGAAAAATAGACAAAAATTCTAACAATCAGTGTTTTGGGTGCCATTTGCGATGATAAAGGTCCCAATCTTATTTTTTCTCATATATCTTCCATGTACAGACAGCGATCCGTTATATCTTTATTATATGTATAGATAATGCCCGCCCAAAGCTAAAACTGAGTACTAGCTAAACTTATATGTTTTTATTAAATTAAAAAGCCGTGGTGGCCGAGTGGCTCGAGAAGTTGCCTGCGACACAAAAGTACGAATCCCCAATTTTTCGGAACTGAAATATAGTGATTAGTCACATCACGAGCTGAAGGAAAACATCGAGAGGAAACCTGCATACGTCTGAGAAGCAATTTAAATTCTATTACGCTGGCACCTAAAGATTTCGCTGGCGGAAAGTGTGTGTATGGGTATTACATATACACCTACCCCTTCGGGGACCCTTGCGGGAAGGCGTGAGCATATTAAGAGGAAAGATTGGACTTTTTGTTTGTATGTTTGTTTGATACGATTTAACTCAAAAATTACTAGACTGATTTTAAAAATTCTTGCACTCTTATAAAGCTACAACTTTACCGAATAACATAAGCTATATTATAGTAAAAAATAGATTTTTTTGTTTGTCTGTGTGTTGAAAAAAAACGATCAATGAAACGAAAGTTTACGCAGGTGAAACGGCGGGATACAGCTAGTCTAAGTCTAATGAGCTCCTTGGGGAGGGGGAGGATTGTTATATTGTATTGGCAGCAGAGGGATTAGTCCCATTATGCTGCCAACACGGTATAACTGTCCGAACACAAAGTAGCAACTTTGGCTGCGGTAACCGTTTTCGTATAGGGTGGGCCGTAAGCTTGTTTGCCACTCTTGTTGTATAAAAAAAAAGTCTATTAATTTTGTTCTTAGTATGTAAGTGCTTTGATTGTACTGTACTGCTAATAAACACGTTGATGAATAAATCAATAAAATATCAAATCAATTAATAAGGTATCAAATTGCCTCTATCCCGCGCAATTTCTTTGAACTCCCATCACGTCAAGACGGATATTTCTGCCTTTGCTCTGAATCGTTCATATTTATCTTCCTCTTCCACTCCTTCCCTTTACCATTCTTTCTAGAATTCGAAATAAATAAATAAATTATAGAATTTGATAAGAAATGTAAAGATTGGTTTATTTATTTTTTAAACTTACAACTAAGATATTTAAAAAAAGCCACTATGTCGTATAAGGTGGCCTATTGTCTAATAACTAATGAATCGTTGTTGTGCAGGTACAAGATGCGTACGAAGAGGTTGAGGAGCAGCGTGTCGTGGCAGCGCAGTGGAAACGCAAGCTGCAGAAACTCAACAACGACATGGCTGACCTGCGCTCGTTGCTTGATGAACAGGTACCTAGTGCACGCTAAGATATTCCCTCATCACAATTGCCATGCGGTAGTTAAACCGACTTAAAAAAAGTAGGTTTTATGTTTGACTATATGTAGTTTTTTAATGTATGTTCATCGATTTCTTCCTCTTTCTTTCATCGATTAGTGAACCGATTATCAATTTTTTTTTCTGTTTTTATGCCAGTGGTAAACATATTTAAGATCCGTGTCAATAGATATTAAGACCTATCCTTACCTACCTCAGTCTTGGATGCCTATGTATGTATTGAGTTATATATCTATCTATATAAGTAAATATATCGTCGTTCAGTTACCATAACACAAGCTTTGCTTAATTTGGGGCTATGCCAATTTGTGTGGAATTGTCCCGAGGTATTTATTTATTATTTAATTAATCTCCTCTAAAAGGATCAATGGACATCGGACATCTGTCAAAACTAGGATTATATCAATACAGATGACTAGTTAACTACTAGTAATATAGGAGTAATGCGTAATTTATTGAAATGACATCGTATTTCTGAATGGCTTTAACCGAATGCTTGATTTATAATGATTTATAAATTTCTAGTTACTCTTGTTTCTAGTCATGATTTATGATCAATTGTCCATCCTGTGCACAGACATGCCGTAACAATTTACTGGAGAAGCGACAACGCAAGTTCGATAGCGAGCTGCAAGGTGCGCAGGAAGAGTTGAAGCGCGAGCGGAGCGCCAAGGAGCGGCTGGCGCGTGAACGGGACCAGGCCCTCGCAGACAAATACGCACTCGAGCAGAGCCTCTCGGTGAGCATGAGTTGTTTTTTTTTTCACTATAAAATATAGGACTTGGTAACTAGGCTTTTGGTTTTATACTGTTTGAAATTTTTACCCGAGTAGTTCGAGTAGTTGCAACACAAAGATTGCAGCTTGAATCTTGACCGTACCTATGAGAACTTAAGTACAGTGATTAGTCAAACCTCGAGCTTTACGGTGAAGAAAAACATCGAGAGGAAATCTGCGTACGTTTGAGAAGAAATTTCAAGACGTACGTATAGTCGTGCTTGAGTAACGGCCAATGGATCGTCATCTGTCACGTTGGCACTTGTAATATATCTCCGGCGAAAAGTTGGTATGTCGGTACAACATGCTTCGAAGACCCTTGTGGGAAGTCGTGAAGAAATATATAAAAAACAATACATCATTTACAGGAAGCTCGTATGGAAGTAGAGATGAAGGAAGAGCGGTTGGCGGCAGCGACGAGAGAACTCGAAGAGCGCGGCGGCGGCGGGGACGAGGTGACCTCCTTGCGCCGCGCTAAAGCCGACCTCGAGCGGCGCGTGCGCGACCAGGAGGAGGAACTCGATGACCTCGCTGGCCAGATACAGGTACACTAGATCACATATTATAATACACACACGCACTTACACACACACACTTACACACACCACTTAAACTATAGGTTAAGCAAAAATCAACTTTTATAATACATATTGCTAAACTAATGTTAAAAACTCATGTATATTTGCTATGGAAGAGCGGAGTCTCTTTATACAGGCAGTGCATGCCTAAAAAGAGATTCCAGTAAATAATTATTATGTATAATAATATATATTATAACCAATAATAATATAATAATATTTATAATTATTTATAATATAAATATATATTATAAATAATTATTATAACCAAAAATGTTAAAGAAATAAATAATTATATTATTATTATAATAAGTGGAGTTGTGTACCTGTAACACAGCTCCAGACATGTTAGATAACATGAAAGTGATATACACCCATTCATATTTTTGCATTTAAAGAAGAAAGTTAATTTGTTGCCTGTTAGAAAAGAAACCTGTTCGTCCCTTATGTTGCTAGTACTGTGATAACAACTTTTCTGTTTATCTTTACATACTTTACATACCTTTATCATAAGCATAAGAAATGAGCGAATAAAAAAGGCCGATCAATGAGAAATATTGTTACATCCTGCCAAAAATCCTCCTATCCTGTCGATGTCGAAATATATTCGTTAGTTTACCGACATTAGTAGTTTAATATATTTGAATTTTACACTCAATCCTGGGGAATTATTGCTTATTGGTAGTTGCTGGAGAGTTCAAAGTTGCGCGTGGAAATGTTGCTGGAACAACAACGGAAGGAGGCTCGACTCGAAGCGGCGGCGAGAGACGACGAGATGGAGGAGACGAGGGCCAACGCGTCTAAGAAACTTAAGAGTAAGTACAATCTACTTTAATATAATATAATATATCCTCACGCCTTCCCATAAGGGTCCCCGAAGGGGTAGGCAGAGGTGTATAGGTAATACCCACACACCCACTTTCCGCCAGAGGTATATTAGGTCCCAACGTGACAGATGGCGAGTCCATCGCCGTTTCTCAAGCACGACTATACACACGCCTTTGAATTTCTTCTCAGAAGTATGCAGGGTTCCTCTCGATGTTTTCCTTCACCGTTCAGCTCGTGGTGTGACTAATCACTGTACTTAAGATAAGAAAATCTCATTGGTACAGTCGGGATTCGAACTTGCGACCTTTGCGTCGCAGGCAACTGCTCGAACCACTCGGCCACCACGGCTTTTTTAATATGTCACACACTCTACTTTAATATGTTTGCTGTAATTGAAGAGCCATTGCTGACGAATAGGTTTTATAGTCACGTGTCACAATAGAGATTGCTCTAATCCTGAAGGTCTCTGCTAAAGAGTTGTTTATTGTAAACGCTAAAGATATGCTTCACAGAGACCGATACGATGAAAAAAAAATTGCTGTCGAATCGAGAACTTCCTCCTATTTTAAAGTCGGTTTCGTTTTGGATTCATAAGCGTAAGGTTAATGAAGACGGGATGACTGGCGTTATACTCGTTCCGCGTGCCCCGTGAGCGTATCTAAGCGTGATGTTACAGATATATAAGTATCTGTAAGTCGCATTTTTGAAAAACAATTGAATTCTCACTTTCCCCCACAGTGCTGGAGAGTCAGCTGGAGAGTGAGCACGCCGAACGCAGCCTCTTGCTAAGAGAGAGGCATGAACTTGAGCGGCGCCTCGCCTCGTTGGAGGAGACGGCGCGCGCAGAGACACACGAACAAGCGCAAGTTGTACAAAGGCTTAAGAGGTAACTATAAAGTTCATATTCACGCCTTCCAATAGAGGTCGCAGAAGGGCAAAGGAATAATATCACTTTCATTGTACTGTTTGTATCATGTTTGATAAGAATAAGGCAGTGGTTCTCAACCACCGAGTCGTGTCGCAAACCCTTGTCATGTTTGTCACGAGACTTACAAATATATTTTACGTGAAGGAATTGCTCATCAGTGTTGCATGTAAGAGTTTAAGGGTGTAACGATTTATAAAGATTTTGTTAGTGCGTCGCTGAGTAAAAAAGGTTGAGAACTGCTGGGCTACAGTACTTTACCGATAAAATATCATTCAACTTACGTCTAATATAGTCCGTCGGTATGTTACCTTCGCATACCTAACTTAGGTAATTATGATGATGATGCTAAGTTATACGCTTGTTATCAGGGACCTGAAGAGATACAGGGCGCTACTCCGCGACGCTCAGACGATGCTCGAGCAAAAGGAGAAGGAAGGCGGAGGCAAGGCGCAGATAAGGCATTTGAAGAATCAGGTATATTTAGTTTTATTATTTGCTAATAATTATTTAAGTAAGCCGTGGTGGCCGAGTGGTTCGAGCAGTTGCCTGCGACACAAAGATCGCAAGTTCGAATACCGACTGTACCAATGAGTTTTTCTGAACTTAAGTACAGTGATTAGTCACACCACGAGCTATACGGCGATGGACTCGCCATCTGTCACCTAATATACCTCTGGCGGAAAGTGGGTGTGTGAGTATTACCTCTGCCTACCCCTTCGGGGACCCTTGTGGGAAGGCGTGAGGATATATTATGTTATTTTATTATTTGGTTTTAAACTAAATGTTTGGTTTTCAGCAAAAATATTGGTCCCCTTCTACGTAGCAGTAACAATGATTATATATACCTAGTACATAGTAGTAAATGATTGATTTACAATAATTATTAAATGTCATTTTTAGTTGCGTCTTGTAGCGCTTACGCTGGCCATTGATATATAACAACCTGGAACTTAGTCCAGGTTGATATTTATCTGGAACGTTTCCAGGTTGATATTTATCAATGGCCAGGCGAAGGCCTCTAAGCATTCACACAAGGGACTGCAGTGTGGGTCAACGTCCACCGACCTCGGCATAGCCGACGACATTGCCGGTCCGCGAGTTAGAGATGGGTTGGACTATGTATATATGTACAGGTGGAAGATTTGGAGCTGGCAGTCCGCGCAGCGACGAAGGCGAAGCAAGCTGCCGAATCTGAGGCGGCCGAAGTGAGTGCGGCGCTGGAGGAGGCCACGCGCGCCAGGAACGATGCGGCCGAGCGCGCCGTGGTCGCCACCAGGGACGCCGCCGCCGCGCGCGCTCAGCTCGACGACGCCGAGGAGGAGGCCGCCGAGGTACGCACACAAATACAACACTTTATACAACTTTTTCGTCTCCCACAGGCGAAGGGTTGTGCAGAGGTGCGTACTAACTCAAACTAACTTATGGCGATTCCATCCATTCCATTTCCAAAATTACTCAGTCTTGTTTAGAACTCAGAGTTAAAACTTTAAAAATGTATGTTGAAATTATGTTATTGAAACAAATAGTTTAGTTAAGTAACGTAGTTTTATTTTATGCTAAGTTAATTAGTTATATTTTGATTTTATTCGGTTTCAAATTATACATCATACTATTTAAAAGTACATGGGAATTATGGTTGAAAAATAAATACGTATATATACATCTTAATATATATAAATTACGCGTCACGTTGTTTGTCCGCGATGGGCTCCTAAACTACTTAACTGATTTCAATCAAATTTGCACACCGTGTGCAGTTTGATCCAACTTGAAAGATAGGATAGCTTAAATCTCAATTTATAGTGGCAATATTATTTTATTGCAAATTATTTGTTTATTTATTCGACAGTCACAATTATCTGTTAACTCCAAACGGTTCTAACAGATGCCGATATCTGTTGACTGGATTGATTAAGTATTTATTTATTTACAATGTAATATAACAAAAACCTTAGACACAGCAACGCTTGACCAGGTCTGCTAGTAATTATATAAAACGTAATCGTTCGTTCTGGTATATGGGCAGTTGCTGAAGAAGTACCGTGCGAGCGCGAGCGCAGTGTGCGCGGCGCAGGGCGAGGCGCGCGAGGCAGCGGCGCGCGCGGACGCGGCCGCGGACGAGGCACGCACCGCGCGCGAGAGGCTGGCCGAGCTGGCCGCGCGCCTCGCCCGCGCCGAGGCCGGCCACGACCTGGGCCACGCCGAGGCCGAGCGCCGCCTCGAGCTGAGGAACAAGGTAACACAGCCCCGACATCCCTAGCGTCCTTCGAACCGAATTTATTCGCTGGTAGGTACCTGCGGAGAGTACATTATGGTGCTCTTCAAGAAGGGTATCAAAAGATCCCTGCGGAGTCGGCAACGCGCTAGCGATACCCCTGGTATTGCAAACGTCCATAGGCGGCGGTGACCGCTTACCTGCACCCTAGACTAAATCCCTTTTGTTCAAGCTCTTTCTATTCTATTGTATGCCAATGACATTACTTGCATTACTTTGACATTACTTTTTTAAATTTATTGTAGAAAAGGGATTTTGTCTATGGCCTGATCTTTCCTGAAGCTGAATCTATTTCTTAGTAGTACCTTCAGACAAACTTACTTCCTGGTAATATCATCTACCTGTAGAGGTATCTCCTCTCGACACAATTAATTATCACCTGATTTGTTCTTGGACGCTATTCACGTCTGAAGAGGCTTGACCCCATATGTCAAGCGATTGATATTTATCACATATCATAACAGCCGCGCGCAAAAGTAGCCCTTACTAGAGTAGTGCGAATGATGAATTTGGTCTGCATAGGAGTTGGAGTCGAGCCTGGAGCTAGAGGCGACGGCGCGCGCTCGGTTAGAAGGCCAGCTGGCGCGCCTGCGCGAGGCTCACGACGCTTTGGCAGCCGAGCGGGCCGCGGCACGCGCGAGGGACCAGCTCGCTGCGGACGACAGCAGGAAACTGGCTCGTCAACTGCGGTACGTGCCACTATTATACTTTCCACACGAGAGGTGTACGACCCGGGGCCAACTTCGGGGCCTTGAAATATTGTAAACCGATTCGCCAAGGCACTTTTCAAGCTTATTAAGTACCTATGAGTCCTATACATTCATTTTAATTGAACTTGCATACTTAAAGAGTTATAGTTACAGAATATCTTTAAGTCTAGTCAATTATGGAAAATTGCCTTTGTAAAGAATAACGATATTTTTTTATATTAGTTAGTTTAAAGGGCTGGTTAGTTATTTAATGCTGGCAATTATATCATCATCTTTTTGAGAATTCGTGAACGTAATTGTGAATGTTAACAACATTGCTTAGAATTATGCATCTCATTAATATGCATCTCGGTATAACTTGTATTCTTGTACAGTGAACTTAAGGAAGAAAACTCCGTAGTGCGAAGCTGAGCGAAGCGGGACGGGCGAAGGTAGCAGCGGAGACAGCCGCAGCTGCAGCAGCCGCCGAAGCCGCTTCGGCCAGAGACGAAGCCAGGCTGGCTGCCCGGCGAGTCACTGCCCTTCAAGAGGCCATTGCTGGGGACCTCTCCAGCCCTGGAGATTCTAGGGATACTGACAGGTGAATTGCTGCGCTAAATTGTGCCGTATAATATAGTAAAAAGAGACGTAATATTAATCATCAGAAATATAAGAGACAAAAAAGTACCATTCTATTCTTGACCTAGACAATAGTCATTTCGTCTAAATTCATCAATAACTTGATCATTCGATCGATAGAAATGAAGTAACAGATCAGGCTATTGCTTCAAAAAAATCTTACTAATATAATAAATGTGAAAATGTGTCAAAACAGTGTGTGTGTGTGAAACAAACACCTTGTGTTTGTTTCTATTCCACGCAAAAACTACTGACCGGAATATTCTAATACGAACGAATCTAAAACGTAAAATATGAAGAAATGGCACAGAGATAAATTAGTAGCAACATAGGATATGTTTTATATAAAATTTAATATAATTTTACGTGAGTGAAGCCGTGGGGCACAGCTAGTTATATAAAAAAGGAGTCCTAATAATAATTATGTACTATTTGATTCCAGCGATAATGATAGTTACAGCTCAGACGAGTCCATAGGCACGTTCCTAGCGAACCACAAGCTGAGCCCTTGTGCTCCCTCACGCAACAGCATGCAACTGGATTCACACAAGTAAGTTTGATTATAAAAAAATTACTCCTTTACTAATAAATAAATAACTAATGGTCAGTGTAAAGGAGTAATAATAATAATTTTATATTATTATTATTACTCCTTTACACTGACCATTATCTAATTTGAATTCATCTACACTTGGTATTTACCCAAACTGTGGAATGAAACAACGATTCATGTTGCCAAATATGTATTGTACATATATACACCAGTTCCCACAAGGGTCCCCGGACGGGGACACCCACTTTTCGCCATTTTATATGACAGATGACGAGTCCCACGCCGTTTCTAAAGCGCGTCTATGTATATGTCTTTGAAATTCTTCACGAACGTATACAGGTTTCCGCTCAATGTTTACCTTCACTGCGGCGCTACTGAACGCGGGTAGTACGACTATCACTGTTACTGCTACTAGTCACTTAAGTTCATAGAAACTCACTGGTACAGTTGGGATTCGAACTTGCAAATTTTGTATTTCAGGCCACCACGGCTCTGACTGTATTGTGAGTTGCTTAAATACATACAGATATATCTTATGTATGAGTAAAGTTGTTCCAAGAACCGCTCGATATAACGGAATGGTTTGATAGTGCTCGCAAAGTCGATAGATACATAGAGTAAGGACATATGCGCCACTTTTATTCAAGTACTTTTGACGTAATTATCAATGTGAAAGTGTTATGTATTTTGTATACTGTGCCCAGGTCGAATAGCTCAGAAGGTCGCCAGAGCCGTTCGAGCGTGGGCTCGGGTCCGAAGCAAGCAAGCCCCACGAAGGAATCGTTCGCATAACAGCCAGCTGCGGGGCTGCTCGCAGGAGCCCTGCCCGTGCTCTGTGCCGTCTTCTGCACGCGCCAGCGACACGACTCTGCTCACGTCGTCGTCGAGTAAATGCAAACGCCAGCCTGACAGCTGTCAATCTGACAGATGCCATAAATGTTTGACGGCTCTGTTTACTTTTAGAGGCCCAGCAGTGCTGTAGCAATAATGTTTTAAATAACCAATGAATTAAGCAATAGCAACGCTTATAGAGTGTATCGTTATTAGAAATTGTAATCGACGCTTCGAATGGAAACTACGGCTCCTGAATCCAGACTGCTCAATAAAATTAAATCTTATACTTTTCATATTGTACTCTCGATACTTTTTGAAATTATAAAGAATAGATAAAGCTTTTGATATAACATTTACTAGCTATCGCAATCAATACATTTAGGATTTGATATTGGATACGTAACTAGTTGAACCGTTGTTGGCATGGACAGATGGCGCTAGTGTCTTGTGGCCGGAATTAGTATTTGTGAAAGAGAATGCATTCCAGAATTTATAACTCTGAAGGTGCTTCGGCCCACCTGAGTATCAAGTATAAATGGCAATCACTAGCACCATTTTAAACAAGGCTTCGACATTATTTATTTATCGTAGATTTTTTCTTAGGAAATTAATTGTCTATGATTTTATGGTTTAAAAGCGCGGCGTGTTGCCTGCCAGTCAGTATTTAGATGGCCTAGTGGCATAACTTACAAAGTAATATTAGGTTCTTTGTTATTTAGTTAGCTAACTTTTGTAAATAACTAGATGGCATATACATTTTTATTATTATTTAATTTGTAATATTTGTGTGATCAGACTGTTAATCTATGATTTATTTGTTACAAGTGAGTTGTTGCTTTATAGGAAACATAAAACATATCTGTTAGGTAAATAGTTTTTTTTTACCGTTTCCCTCTCGACTGGTCTATTTATCGTAATGTTAATATTAGCGAATCTGTATTCATTATTAAACTATAATTTGTAATCATACAACTGTAACTGTGTATCTCCATTATCTTTAGAATTTTCATGATATGATTATCTATACTATTTATATGTGTCTGTAACCACAATTTGATTATGAAATTTATTATTGTATAACGTGTAATGTACGATAATGTGATGTAATGTTACTGCATTAAATACTGGTTGTAAAATGAAATTATTTAATAAAGTAACTAAAATATATATTTTTTTTATACTTACCCTGGAATGTTGCAATGGAATTTTAAAATAGACGTGTAGGTATTAGCTTTACAAAGGTGGATAATAGTCAGGTTCAAATCCTGTCTACAACAATACCGTTTGCCTCCTTTGGAGAACATTGTACTGGCACTATGGCAATGAAATCAACTTTCACAATATTAGAAAATCATGAACGTCATACAAATTACTCCCTGGAATTTATTAGGATTTGTAATTCAATCATATTCAAGCATGTACTGTATTAAAATGCTTTGATATTTTCTTAAGTTTTATACTAATTTCAGATATCGAATATTTTAACAAAATTACATATCAAACTATAGTCAAATCTGTCATGATCAGGTTTCTCAGAATAATTTATAGACAGTTCCTCCGTTATTATTAATTAAATCAGAAATCATTGCATTATTATAAATACAAAAAAATGCTATTTTTTTTATTACATCCTATACCTTACATTGTTGGTATTTTTGTCAAGAGTAAAATTTTGAATTTTCTTCAAAATAATATAGGTTTCCATAAAGGAAAGAATTTTTAAAATCAGTTAAAGAGTTTGGTTTATCCCTTACAAACAATGAACTACCATTACAAGGTAGTTCAGCTTTATAAATAAGACATTTAAAGAGCAAGTCATTGCCATATAAAAAATAAAAAAGCCCTTGGTTTCCAGTCTCGTAAATTTCAGAAAAAAAGCAAATATACGCCCCTTTCGTCGTGTCAAATTGAGGGACTACAAAATCGAATTTCTGTTTACTCTTTTCTAAAATTCTTTAGTATCTTTTTGATGTGGCACAATTAAAACATCGTGCAGTTATTTCCCGTGCATTTTTAGAGTCAAGTAACTACTTGAAAGTATCTTCTTTACCGAATTCATAGAATACTTGCGGCTGTGAGTAATGAAATGAACTGTCAACTACATACTTATTGATCGATTTTTAGGAAGGCCGCATTAAATAATCAATAATATTAAATTAAAGAAGTAAATAACAACTTAGGTCTCCTAGACCCCAAAGAAGCATAAAAATGACTGATTCAAAGTACTTTACGACGACGAAAAAAGGGGAGATTTTCGAACTGAAATCTGAGTTAAACAGTGATAAAAAGGAAAAAAAGAAGGAGGCCGTGAAAAAGGTAAATTGCATCACCTCTGACCTATGTTACATACCAGGTAGGCAGTTAAATGATCTACCTATTATATAGTATGAAGCAGTCACTTGGTAATACTTTTCTAAACTTTGCTAGGTCATAGCATCCATGACAGTAGGCAAGGATGTCTCAGCTCTATTCCCGGATGTAGTGAACTGCATGCAGACTGATAACTTGGAGCTGAAGAAGCTGGTGTATTTGTACTTGATGAATTATGCAAAATCTCAGCCTGACATGGCTATTATGGCAGTCAACACATTTGTCAAGGTATGTGTATTGTTACTTTGTTGATTCTGTTTTGGGCAAATGTACAAGTGAAAGAGCTATTGGAAAATCTTACTTTGTTAGAGTTTGAGTTGTGAGAGTTTGAGTTAAATATGAGTGTCATAACATATTACAATAGTAGGTCATACTGGTAATTTTCCATCCGACACAAAAAAAGCAGTTTAGATAACATATAAATCAATATTTATATGTATATCATCATCACTCCAAATCCTTCATTAGTCACATATTTTTGAGTATTTGTTAAAGATTTTCGAATAACTCTTAACAAAATAGTAGTTTTCAGTATTGAGATATCATCTGGAATGCTGATATCTGCTGGAGTTTTACTTTACAAGAAACAAAACTGGGATATTGATACTATCAAAAAACTCTCTGTATATATATTACTGTATTGTAAATGAAATGTTTGAGCATTGGGTTGTAATTATCACAACATTTTACAAAATTGTGCCATAAATGATATAAATATTTTTTTTTGTGAATAACTACAAATAGTGTAGTTATTTGTGAGTGTGACTTGTATTTTTTTATCATTTTAATGTCTACTATACCATCTATATGATGGGTGGAAGGATCTACCAACCTACCAGCTTGTTAAGGTAAACAATGATCCTAAGAAATCAATTCAACTCATCTGTATTACAGTAGATTTACACACCTTGTCAATAAAGCATTACTCTAAAACCTTAAGAACCTATACGTCTTCAAACCTATATTGAGAGTCTTGCATGCATATTGCATGTGACACACTAACGATGCAGTCCCGTCACTAGCACAGGAATG
Source organism: Drepana arcuata (assembly GCA_016069955.1). Lineage (NCBI taxonomy): Eukaryota > Metazoa > Arthropoda > Insecta > Lepidoptera > Drepanidae > Drepana > Drepana arcuata. The sequence goes on from JACCPG010007281.1 coordinate 23,205, forward strand.
TGTAAATCTACGACACATATAATTATATATGCCGACAATTGCATTATTAACAAATTATTAATTATCTATGGTGCGTAAATGCAGATATTTTATGAGATAGTGTATTCACTAAACAAAATCCATAGCATCTTTATTCGGAATAGTAGCACATCAGCTCTTGTTTTTCAACATATTTTGTTGTTTGTTGTATGAAGGAGATCACTATTCTATCAAAAGTTGTATTCTAGTTATTCTAGTCTAACCAATATGTATGTTGCTTTTCAATAATATGTATATGAAGTATCATGGGAGTTTATTATAGTTCAGGACCAAAGAAACAATTTTAGTGAGGGCCAGACACTTAAGATTAAAATTTTTTTTTAAATAATTTGTATTATTCTGTTTATTTAACAAAGTTCAGCTATGATTATATTTTTATTTATATTGATTTATGCTTTTAGAATGAAGCTTCTTGTGATATTCTCGACCAAACTGACATTCAATGTTACTTTACATACATATATGATCTAAATTGGTTTAACCTATACACACTTAAATTGAAGTGGGTGACAAGTTTTTAGTTAACATTAAGATATAATTTATCCTTAAAATTTTTTTGTTTAATTAATTATTATGGATGATGCTCAAAGTAAATATAATACATTTTAAAGGCCACAAATGTATGGGTTTAGAGTTTCAGTTTTTTTTTATTCAACATTTTGTTTAATTTTTAGATAGATACATTATATTAGAAGTGCTGTGTTTTTAGAGAGTTATTGAATGTTTGCAGAACCTTTATATGGTCAAAGAAAAGACCGAACAGAATAGTGATTTCATGCCATACACGCTTATAGTGGAATAGCTTCAGTATTATTGATGTATTGCTTGTCTTTCCTTTTATATAAACCAATACCCACACTGCGTTGCAACTCCAGGACTGCGAGGACTCAAACCCACTGATACGAGCACTCGCCGTGAGGACCATGGGGTGTATCCGTGTGGACAAGATCACTGAGTACCTCTGTGAGCCACTGCGGAAGTGTTTGAAAGATGAGGATCCATATGTGAGGAAGACTGCGGCTGTGTGCGTTGCCAAGTTGTATGATATATCCTCCAGCATGGTCGAGGATCAGGTATGATAATGTTCTTTCTATATGTTTGACAATTTAGTCTAGATTGTTCTACCATAATCTATGGATGCCTGCATTAAAAAATTACTACTATCAGCATGGCTAATAGTAGCCACACGCCTTCCCAGATAATGTCACTAAAGAGTTGCGCCTCTTAGCCTATTTTCGCATAAGGGCGAGTTTGACGCTCTGCCATGACTAATCTTTGATTTTCTACACAAATATCACTACTTTAAGTTCTACTTTAGACTATCTACTGATAACCTCATCGAACTTTATCGTAGATACCAACGTAAGCATAATGATCTGAGGTGATATAAAAATATATATATACTAGCAGTCCCGCCCAGCTTCGGCTGGGTGAAAAAGTTAAACTTCCTGAAACACGCTCGCAGCGCCACCTATCGGGTCCAATTGTGATGTAAGCTATACTATCCTCTAAGTTGGATCAAACTGTACACGGTGTGCAAATTTTATTGAAATCTGTTAAGTAGTTTAGGAGCCCATCGCGGACAAACAACGTGACACGTAATTTATGTATATTAAGATTTATATTAATATACCTACAGGGCTTCCTTGACCAACTGAAGGATCTGTTGAGCGACTCCAACCCAATGGTGGTGGCGAATGCAGTCGCGGCACTGTCAGAGATCAACGAGGCTAGTGTCTCCGGTCATCCTCTCGTTGGTGAGTGGATATACTTGACTTGACGGCCGTCTGGTCTAGTGGTTAGAGCTCCTTACTGCGAAATTTGAGGTTGAGGGTTCGAATCCCGCTGAGGGCAGATATTTGTGTGATGAACACAAATATTTGTACCTTAGTCTTGGATGTCATAAGTATTTAAGTATATAAGTAAATATATCGTTGACTATTTACCATAACATAAGCTTTGCTTAATTTGGGACTAGGTCAATTTGTGTGGAATTGTCCCAGGTATTTATTATTATTATTATACTATTGGGGAGTGGCTTTAAGCTTTACGGACTGCGTCAACTAGACTGGCGCTCTACTCTCTGAGTATCTGAGGGACACGGCTCAATGTAACTATTATAAAATATATAAATCCTCACGCCTTCTCACAAGGGTCTCCGAAGAGGTACCCACACACCCACTTTCCGCCAGAGATATATTTTAGGTGCCGTGACAGATGGTGACTCCATAACCGTTACCCAAGCATGTTAGTATTAAACTCTTAACTGTGCAACATTTCCAAACGGAAACCTTTGAACCAATTTAGATACATTTTCGTAGATGGGAAAATGTTGCGGGCAATGGATAGTATTAGTGTACGTCTCAGTAAATAATGAGATGCGATGAGGTATTACACGATCAAGGGCGGCAAAGACTACTGTTTCTCATAGCCAGATGGTTTAACAAGCTTGTGCAATGTTCAGAGATGAACGCGCCGACGATCAATAAGCTCCTGACGGCTTTGAACGAGTGCACGGAATGGGGCCAAGTGTTCATACTGGACGCGCTCTCCAACTACTCCCCACGCGACGCCCGGGAAGCGCACTCCATCTGCGAGCGCATCACGCCCCGCCTCGCGCACGCTAACGCCGCCGTCGTGCTCTCCGCTGTCAAGGTAAATCATACCTTCGTTAGGATCTTTTAAGGTGGAAAATATAATGATGACAAATGCCACGAACAAAATACTATAAAACTTTTACCACGTCTGTATGTGTGTTACAAATTGTTAATTTCAACACCTAAAATATTAAATAATAAACCTCAAAGCTTGAAGGTTTGACACCCCGTTTTCGCCATGAAGAGCGGTGGTGACCGAGTGGCTCGAGTAGCTGCCTGCGACAAAAGGATCGCAAGCTCGAATCCCGACTGTACCAATAAGACTTCTGAATATAAGTGCAGTGATTAGTCACACCACGAGCTTTACTGTGAAGGAAAGTGCATCTAGAGGGATCTAGTACTACATCTAGAGGAAACTAGCATACGTTTGAGGAGGACTTCAGCGATGTAGGTGTGTGCAGTCGCGCTTGAGATGGACTCGCCACGTTGGTCCCGAAATATATCTATGTCGAGACGTGTCCACTGGTTTCATCCCCACGGAATACGAAGCCAAACCGGTTTTCACCCTATCTCGCGCTCTCCCTGGCTGACCAAAGCAGGAAATATATTTCTCTTATTCTTTTTTTTTTTTTATACAACAAGAGTGGCAAACAAGCATACGGCCCACCTGATGGAAAACGGTTACCGTAGCCTATTTAGGCTCACGATACCGAAGTATCACTTGCGCGTTGCCACTCTGTGTTCGGAGAGTTATACTGTGTTGACAGCATAATGGGTTTAATCCCTCTGCTTCCAACACAATGTAACAGTCCTCCCCCCTCCCCAAGGAGCTCATTACTGGAAACCTTATTCACCGCGTAGGAACACAACACAATAAATTGTGTTATTTGGCTACGGACTTCTATAAGGTGGAGGTCCTGCCCCAGTCGGGCAGCTCCAAATTCGAACGGGAAACCCGTTATGCCCTACTTCTCTTATCTTATATTATCTCTTACTGGGGCCTTTTGGGTCCCCAAAGGCCCCAGACCTTTATATATAAAATGCTTAGTATGTCAGTGTTTTGGTTTATAATGCTGTCAACTTACATATGTTTTGATTAATAAATAAATAATAATATATCCTCGCGCCTTCCCATAAGGTTCCCCGAAGGGGTAGGCAGAGGTGTATAGGTGATACCCACCCCCCATACACCCACTTTCCGCCAGAGGTATATCAGGTGCCAACGTGACAGATGGCGAGTCCATCGCCGTTACTATACTTCCTTATACTTCCTTCTTTAAATTGCTTCTCAGACGTATGCAGGTTTCCTCTTGATGTTTTCCTTCACCGCAAAGCTTGTGGTGTGACTAATCACTAATAAATAAATAGTAGAGTCATTATTTTTATTATTATTGGCGTCAGGTGTTGATGAAGCTGATGGAGATGGTGTCCGAGGACACGGAGCTGGTGAGCACCCTCTCCCGCAAGCTGGCCCCGCCGCTGGTGACGCTGCTCAGCGCCGAGCCGGAGGTGCAGTACGTCGCGCTCAGGAACATCAACCTCGTCGTGCAGAAGAGGCCCGAAATACTCAAGCATGAGATGAAAGTGAGAACCACTGGGTTGATATTTTTTCATATTCAAAACCATTAAATGTTCCGGGATGTATTTATTTAACAGTGAATCGACACTTTGAGATTGTAGACATTTTGCGGACGTTGACTGTTTGGGAAAGTAGACAGCGTGGAAATAAACACTGTTCGAGAAATGTGGCAGAAAGTAGCTAGAAAATAGACAGTTGGAACTTCCCGTTTGATTGCAGGCTAAACAATCAAATGCCTAGTTTGTAGTAGCCAAGACAATTGAGAAAGTGTCTTCTTTTCTCAACTACTTACTAGTTTGTAATAGCCTACTAGGTTGGAGAAATAGACAGGTTAAGAAAATATACAGTTTGAAAGTGTAGACAGGGTGGAACAGTGGTTAGTTTAGGAAAGTTGATGGAATCATTAAGGTTCAAACATTTTATTACTGGCCTTACGTTAGTCACATATGCTTGTACATCTCCCTAGGTGTTCTTCGTGAAGTACAACGACCCTATCTACGTGAAGCTCGAGAAGCTGGACATCATGATTCGGCTCGCGTCGCAGGCCAACATCGCCCAGGTGTTGGGTGAACTGAAGGAGTACGCCACAGAGGTGGACGTGGACTTCGTCAGGAAGGCAGTCAGGGCCATCGGCAGATGTGCCATTAAGGTCAGTAGCGCCGGCAGAGTTGGTCTCAATTTTAATATTAGATCGTACAAATGCTCACACCTCCCCCGACGCCCTCCCACACACGTGCGCACACGCATACACATAGTAATGAACAAAAAGTTACACATACTAAAGAAGTAAAAGTAAAATATAGGTTGCTTAGGTTAGTAAGTACTTGAACAATGTACAAATATTTTATATTCATAAAATTATTGACACAATAAAAGTTTTAACCGTTCTCAGCTTTGTTTGGAGTGTATTGGGCAACAGTGATTGCGGTGACAGCTGTTGTAGAATCAGCTAAATAGAATGGGCACTAAAAAGCACGAATCTATACTTATTATAATGATAAAGAGTTTGTCATTTTGCTTGAACGCGCTAATATCAGGATTCACATAAACTCAGGAAAGGGTCGGCAGCGCGCGAGTGGTTTCCTCCACTACTGGTGTTGCAAGACTCGATACCTCCAAATCGATGTTTACGCGGGTTAAACCGCGGGCAAATCTCTATTGATGGCGCTGTATTTGAATTGAACTGGATCAAAATTGTTTATTTAGCCATTTGATTGAGTTTAGCGATCATAGATTTAATTTTTACGTGCATGTCAGGTGGAACCCTCAGCGGAACGTTGCGTGTCCACCCTGCTGGAGTTGATCCAGACGAAGGTGAACTACGTGGTGCAGGAGGCCATAGTCGTGATCAAGGACATCTTCCGCAAGTACCCCAACAAGTACGAGAGCATCATCAGCACCTTGTGTGAGAACCTCGACACGCTGGACGAGCCAGAGGCCAGGGCTTCCATGGTGAGGGGGCATTTTTTTATTAATTATTCAGTGGACTAAGCCGTGCCTTTTATGTAGGTAAAAATGACGTAAAAAGGATTTGCAATATATGTGTTGAGATGATGATAATTCGGATAACTTTACCTGCCTTTACCTTGCCCACTCTCCATACTAAGTTTCATATAACAGTAGTTAAGGACTGGACGAATAAATGAACACAAACAAAAACATTTTTTAAATATTGAAGTGATGTGTTGATATTCAAATGCGTTTTTTTTTTTGTTTCGTAATGTCGTTTTTAATGCCACTTAGTTGCAAACCAATTTGCGGCCCGTTTGATGGCAAGTGGTTGCCGCCGCCTATGGATCTTTGCAACACCAGCTGTTGATAAAAAGACAAGCCAGCTGGTCTGGAACCAGTTGGTATTGTGACGACGGTCGGTGGCTGAATGGTATCTCTGGTGTCATGCAAGAAGGGTCGGCCTTTGGTGTAATACGACCTATCTAGTTCCGTCCCATCTTCCTGACACGTCAGTGGTTGGCAATTTGCTAATGTTCAGCAATAAATTTGGCCCGGTTCAGGTTACTGGGCTGGAGTTTAGAAAGACTTGCTTTCTAATGGTGCAATACTGCCAGTCTTTTTGACATACTGACATTTGAGTCAAATACTATTTCAGTTGAAAATTTACTAATGTTTCTTGTCAATATTGTTAATCAATAAATCCAATTGCAGGTATGGATAGTGGGAGAGTACGCCGAGCGCATTGACAACGCGGATGAACTACTCGATTCGTTCCTGGAAGGGTTCCACGACGAGAATGCTCAGGTATACACCATTCCTGTTAGGGTTATGTCATGCACCGGTTACGAGTTGCCGCTCCCATTCTTGACTGTTCATATTTTATATATACCTATATATTATCCTGACTGAACCAATGAGTAGGTCAATCCGTGGTGGCCTAATGGTTCGAATAGTTGCCTGCCAACACAAGGATTGCAAGCTTTAATCCCGACTGTACCTACCAATGAGTTTTCCTGAACTTAAGTACAGTGATTGGTCGCACCACGAGCTTTACGGTGAAGGAAAACATCGAGAGGGAACTTGCATACGTTTTGGAAGAAATTCAATGGCGTATGTATAGTCGTGCTTGAGTGTTACATGGCACCTAAATATATCTCTGACGGGAAGTGGGTGCGTGGCTACTGTCTGTACACCTCTGCCTACGCCTTCGGGCAGCCTTGTGGGAAGGCGTGAGGATATTCATATTCTATACTCCGGTTGCGGAGCAGAAATAAATTCATACAATATATGGACATAATATTGGCGCTCTATACTCTCTGCCTACCCCGTTAGGGACTCGGCGTGATGATATGATGATGATGATGATATTGACCGAGAATACCCGATGCTATGTCCAGGTGCAACTGCAACTGCTGACGGCGGTGGTGAAGCTGTTCTTGAAGCGGCCCGCCGACACCCAGGAGCTGGTCCAACACGTGCTCAGCCTCGCCACGCAGGACTCCGACAACCCGGACCTCAGGTATGAGCATCCCTCCCGCATGCGGTAGGCAGAAGCTTTAGCTACTTCGTGTCTTATCTGTCATCATTGTACGCATCTGCTTATTATGATTTTGTTTTTAGACGATTATTTCTCATATGAATATTATTTATTTAAATTGCGATCACAACTGGACCCGATAGGTGGCGCTGCGATCGAGTTTCAGGATATTTTACCCGGGCGAAGCTGGGCGGGAAAGCTAGTTATTAATATAGATATCGGATAGCGTGAGCGTGAATAGACAGGGAGTTTGTTTGGTTAATGAGTATGGTTTAAAGGGATCGGTAATTGAAGTCATATGTGTGTGAGTGTGTGTGTGTGTGTGCAGAGACCGTGGCTTCATCTACTGGCGGCTGCTGTCCACGGACCCTGGCGCGGCCAAGGAGGTGGTGCTGGCCGACAAGCCGCTCATCTCCGAGGAGACGGACCTGCTCGAGCCCACGCTGCTCGACGAGCTCATCTGCCACATCTCCTCGCTCGCCTCCGTCTATCACAAGCCGCCCACCGCCTTTGTCGAAGGTATTAAACTCCATCTCACTCCATCTGCTCACCATACATTCACTCACTTGTATGTAACGTACACTTACACACACAAGTCACATACACACACAATCATACATATATACACGCACGCACACATAATCACACACACGCACATATATTATCACACATAAAAATAGTTTTACATAGTCGTGTAGCAATGCAACTTACTCGTAGTTATAAAAGAGCGAGGTCTCCTAATGCAGGCATACCTTGCTTAAGGAGACTGACACTATATAATGAAGTATAAGAAATCGTTTATACTCTTATCGCCGGAGATATATATATATATGTGTCAACGTGACAAATGGCGAGTCCATCGACGTTGTTAAGCGGGACTATACATAGATTTTGAATTTATTCTTAAATATATGCTGGTTTCCTCACGTTTCACCGTAAATCTTCTTCAAATCTTCAAATGGTGTGATTCATCAGTGTACATAAGTACTGACTTCAGTTGAAGAGAACTCATGGGCTCTTTAGTTCTTTTTTCAAACATTATCTATCTATCCAGCCTCTCGCCAAAATGTATTATCAGTTAAGACGAGCATCTATGAAGAGACTGATGAATGTTGACGAAGCGAAAGATGTATGTAAGTCTAGAGAGAACTGGCGCTCTATACTCTCTACCCACCCAGTTAGGGAGTTGGCGTGATGATATGTATGTATGTATCTATCTTACTTTGTTAAGCTATTAAATAGTATAATAATAATATATCCTCACGCCTTCCCACAAGGGTCCCCGAAGGGGTAGGCAGAGGTGTATAGGTAATACCCACACTACCCACTTTCCGCCAGAGGTATATTAGGTGCCAACGTAACAGATGGCGAGTCCATCGCCGTTACTCCAGCACGACTATACATACGCCTTTGAATTTCTTCTCAGACGTATGCAGGTTTCCTCTCGATGTTTTCCTTCACCGTAAAGCTCGTGGTGTGACTAATCACTGTACTTAAGTTCAGAAAAACTCATTGGTACAGTCGGGATTCGAACTTGCGACCTTTGCGTCGCAGGCAACAGCTCGAACCACTCGGCCACCACGGCTCATCAAATATATTAAATAGTGATAGTGTATATTGTGTGTGTAGGGCGTGGAGCGGGCGTGCGCAAGTCTCTGCCCGCGAGGGGGGCGGCGGCCGACGACAGCGTCGCTCAACCCTCCGTCATACCAAACCAGGTGAGCACTATGGCTTACATACATACCTACCTACACTTGGCTAGTCGCTGCCCGTCATCTTAATTTATATACATTTAACAACAGTGAAGTCAGAGATGATGCTGGCATGCTGTACAGAAGTGAGTGGAAGGAATTGCATCTGAGACGCCGATAAGGCTTGCGCTTTTGTTGGCGTCGCTTAAATGTATGATGAACAGTTTGTTAAAATAACAAACTGTTCATCATACATTGAATCTTATCGGCGTCTCTGATGCAATTCCTTTGCACATTGCATTGCACACGGTCTGGAATTTGAGGTCGCGGGTTCGTATACCTTAGTATTGGCTTTCGTATGTATTTATGTATATATCCACCTATATATATGTAAATATGTATATCGTTGTCTAGATATTATATCACAAGTTTTGCTTAATTTGTGGCCATGTCAATTTGTGTGGAATAGTATTGCCATATAAGTCTTTATTTATTTATTGCAGACACATTTTCTAAACGAAAACTGGAATACAAAAATGTGTCTAACGTCCTCAGGAGTCTATAATTGGAGATTTGTTGTCTATGGACATCGGGGGCCCGCCGCCCGCGGCCGCGCCCACCTCCAACATCGACCTGCTGGCCGGAGGACTCGACGTACTTGTAAGGATCGTATACACTATATTATATTATTATTACTATACACCTAATATACCTCTGGCGGAAAGTGGGTATGTGGGTATTACCTATACACCTCTGCCTACCCCTTCGGGGACCCTTGTGGAAGGCGTGAGGATATATTATTATTATTTATTATACTAGCCATGACTCGCGGTCTCACCCGCGTCAAATTTGATTTCATTTGTTATTTTTTCCCGAATAAAACATACAAATATCCTATGTGCTTATATCCAGTACATATCCTGCTTATGATCAATCTCCGTGTAAAATTTTATACAAATCATACAATTCAAACAAACGTGTCACATTTCATTCAATAGTGTTTGCGAGTAAAGAAAATTCCAAACAAATCTTCAGAGTTATAATATTAGCAGGATAGTTCCGCCTACTGCACGTTGTCAATGGTTTGATCGTTTACAGTATTAAAAGAAATACCGTGGTATCCAAATGTTTTAAGTGGCTTTTCTTCCCCACTTTATCTTCTTACTTCTCGTTTTCCCGATCATATTATCAACATTCATACTTTCCCATGAGGGCGTCTCAATTTCTCAAGTCTTAATGTACATACATACATACAAACATATCATCCGAATCCCTCACGGGGTAGGCGGAGAGAGTCGTGTGCCAGTTCACTCTAGACTCACAGACCTGTTATAGAAGTATTAATTTCGAATGACAAGGATTTAAAGATTTCTTTGAAGGAGTCTGGGCGAGTACCTAGATCCCTTGTACGTTGGTCCCTTTGTGAAGTGCGGTGTGTCCCCAGTTGGGAGGGCCAGAGCCAGCGGCGAGCAGCTCTGGTCTGTTGGGAGACATCTTCGGGGTGGCAGCCACGCCCGCCTCCTACGTCCCGCCGCGACAGTGCTGGCTGCCAGCTGACAAAGGAAAAGGTAAGATACTCCTAATGCTGCAACCGTCCAGACAGCGGTAACCGCTTTACATCAGGCGCATCGCATTGTCACTTTAGTGGTATAACTATCAGTTTGAATTCTTAATTTGATGCAAATCCTCACGTCGTCAAAGCTAAAGTGAATGGAAAGGAAGACAAAAGTTGTTAAGGGTAATCGACCATATAAGAAGGGACTGATGAATATGGAAGAGACGACAGAGGGACATGTCGTAAAGGGACTTTTATAAACATGTGTTTCCAGAAGACATTCGAATAAGCTATAATACTAATCAAACCACGCCAATTTAATCGATAGTAATAGCAATAATACGTACAATATATAGGTATACCTATACACACACTCACTTTTCGTTGGAGAAATAATTTAGATGCCAACGTGACAGACGGCGAGTCCACTGCCGTTGTTAATGTCCTCGATGTTTTCCTTGACCGTAAAGCTCGTGGTGTGACTAATCACTGTACTTAAGTTAAACTCATTGGTACAGCCGGAATTCGAATTGCAATCTTTGTGTTGCAGGCAACTGAGTATTCGAACTACTCGGTTACCACGACAAGTATAATTTACCTGTTCACAGAATCATTATTTGTGACTGATTCTTTACTGTCTCTGAGACTGCTGCCTGAAGTAGGTTTAAGAAAAACCCGTATTACAGTCATGATAATGTGGGGCTGTGAGGACCTATATGAATATGATGTGTCAGGTCTGGAGATCTGGGGCACGTTCAGTCGCCAAAATGGGCAGCCGCGGATGGAGATGACGTTCACGAACAAGGCCATGCAGACCATGAGCGGGTTCGCCATACAACTGAACAAGAACAGGTGCGGCTTGTATACTACTAACTATAGTTTGTGCCATCCACAATGACGCGCCCCACTATTCTTCCCTATAGTTTATAGTGAAATGTGAAACCTTCCACTAATGTTTGAGTATTATCGGTGCACACTGATTAACTATGAGCACACGCACACTACAATTTATAGACTCGGTTCATACTTCCCGCTTCCCGCAGTCAAGAGTTTTAGACGAGACGGGCGTCTTATAACAATATGGTCGTGTTATTGCAATGTTCATGTATCCGTCCTTGGGATCGAACCCGTGATCGACAGCTAGGTGTTAATAATAAAAACTAAAAAACACGCTTTTTATAGAAAACCGAACTAAAAAATAGAAAATAAATTTTAATAAATTTAAATTAAAAATAGTGTTAAACATTTCAATAAATATAAATCAATAATAGTTTGAATAAAAAAAAATATTTTAAAAATAGTGTGGGGTGCATGTTGTCAATAGTTATAATTTTTTATTGACAGATATGAGTAGAGTGATTATAATTTCGATAGTATCTTAAAAAGCACCCCACGCATTATTTTAAATATTTTTTTTAATTCAACAAGAGTGGCAACAAGCATACTGTTCACCCGATGGAAAACAGTTACCGCAGCCTATTTATGTGACTATTGTGTGGTGGCAGCTTCGGCGTGTTCCCCGTGGGTGCGCTGAGCGTGGGCGCCGTGGCTGCGGGCGCCAGCGCAGACGCGCCGCTCGCACTCGCCACGTCGGGGCCCGTGCAGAGGATGGACCCGCTCAACAACCTGCAGGTACTCCTTCACACGAAAGCCCCGTCAACCCACAAAGACAAGGCAATAACGTAATTTTTTCCCCGACACGGGTCCTAAAGTCTAAGTCTACGCTAGCCATGTGCTAAACTTGTACGTTGGCTCGGTTCCACATTGTATCCAAATCCATTCAGATATCGAAATTTTTTGACTTTATGTTTGACGTTTATAATATTAGCGATGGTTTGATTTATGAATCTTCTTCTTTTTGATTTCTGAACATCAGAATCCGTTTAGACGTAGGAACTTAACAGACGTTCAACTGTTAAGCTTTGCATTCACAATGTTAGTATGCATTAGTAATAACAATAGTTCTCGATTAATCTATAAAAAAAATATTATCACAATTCTTCTAGATTGGGCTTTATTGGGCTCATCAGTATAACGTTAAGCATGTGATGCCTGTGTTAGATCATTTTTAATACCTAAATATTGTATACAGGTGGCCATAAAGAACAACGTGGACGTATTCTACTTCGCGTGCCTGATGCCGGCGCACATCCTGTTCACGGAAGACGGCCAACTGGACAAGCGCGTGTTCCTCACCACGTGGAAGGAAATCCCCGCCGCCAACGAGCTGCAGCACACGCTCTCCAACATCTCCGGGAATGCGGACACCATCGCCCAGAAGATGACCCTCAACAACATCTTCACCATCGCCAAGCGCAACGTGGAAGGCCAAGACATGCTCTATCAGTCCCTCAAACTCACCAACAATATCTGGGTCCTGTTGGAATTGAAGCTGCAACCAGGCAATCCCGAGGCTACCCTGAGCCTCAAATCCAGGACCGTAGAAGTAGCCAACTGCATATTCCAAGCGTACGAGGCGATCATCAAATCGTAATCTCACTCGTGTCTATCTGTATATGTTGGTCTAAGTAATGTATTCCTTAAGTTACTGTTAATTCCATTCAAGTGGGGTGCGAATGAATGTTTTGTGTAGATTTTGAGCTTTTGCAGGAAAATATGAATGTTGAAGCGAATGTAATCAATTCCAACAAGTGATTTCCAATAATATATGATTTAAGTGGACTATAAATACATACAAGGTGTATTAATAGTCTTGCATTATGTTATGTGCATCGTTGCATAGGTAGCTGTGAGAGCATCCAATCGCAGGTTATGAATATTTAACGTTTAATATAATTATGTTTACGAATAGTCGTTTTATTTCATTTTTGCTTTTATAATTAGCATATGTCCTAAATCTAGGATTGCCATCACCATTTCAACCTTCAACCCAATAGGTTCAGTTGCCGTAAAAAGAACCCTCAAACATTCACCTTTTTAATATAAGTAAGATTTTGTTTAAAACATACAATCAACTCTTGGGTGTTGATATTGATGTGTTTTTACACAGAGCGACCGACCATACACGATTCATAAACTTTGGAATCCATTTTTATACGTCAGTACACAAAAGTAGTCTTTGGACGTGCTTACCTGTGTGACGTCAAAGCGGACGCCATGACACCTACAAGCTGTTTTCGCGAACTATTGAGAAAATTATAGAAAATCGGCTATAATAAAGTGCGCTAAACCTTAATTTATTACGGTAATATATATTTTTTTTTAGTAAATGTGTACAATCAAAGTCATATCATAAATTCTGAAAACATGGTATACTCTTCATTTCATGGTCGACCTCATAACATACATCTATAATTTTATTTTATTTATATACATACAAAAGATATCATTTAAAATACTCTCACTTAAAACACTTCTGCTTAGACACTTGTTACTCCGAAGAAAACGAGAAAAATAAAAGTTAAAAAGAATAATTATAAAACATAGAACATCCACAAGACTCCGAGCATAAAAAATATATTACAAAATTAATAAAAGAACAGATAAACATCATAAAGTGTCTCCTTTCGCAACCCAACTGCCTTCAGCGTATACGTGCAAATAAAACCCCAGCTCAATCAATTTTCACGAGAAACTCGTCCACTTCCACCTTCTGGCGCATGATCGCCGAGAGGACGACCTCTGTACTGCACACAACATTCAAAGTCTTCTCCGATTGGAGCAGGTAGTAAACTAAATGCAGGTCGTTTGGGACAGTCAACACGAGATAACTATAGGGTCGTTGGCTGTGCATTTCCTGTATGGACACGAATGAGCGCCGGTTCTTTTCAACTTTACCGCCACATATCTCTATCATCTCAGTCAAGGCACCTTTGGAAGGCTTCACACACGGTGTCAAGAAGAATGTGACACCCTCAAATAACCTCTTCCTCTGCTCGCCGCAGAGTAGCACCTCAGATATGTCGCATTTGAACATTTTATTGAACGCATCGTCCCTGAGGCCGTATTTGGCTTCGTCCGCGAACTTGTTGCTCCGCTGGCTCTCCAGCACCCACTCGGGAGTGAGCAGGTGTTTGACGGTCACCAGGCAGCTGACCAGCTTGCACGTGCGCACCAGTTTCTCCATCACTAAGTGGGTCGCTTCAGTCGGTGACGTCACCACGAGCCCGCCCAGTTGTCTGCAAATGATTTGTGAGATGAAAGTAAAAAAAAAAAAAAATATTTTTTTTAGGACGACACAACCTCAACTACAGTATACTGTATATTATAAACTTTTCTACCGGCAATAAGGTACAATTGTCACCGATCTGATGCCATGTTACGGCGTGTTAGTATCAGTGCAGTAGGTAGTAGAAATACGTAAAGTCTTCAAAGGTACACTATTGAAATAAGTTTGCAACAGCGTAATACCGATTGTCAAGCCCTCTATAATATAAAACGTGTCGCTCGTTTTTCCTGTATTTATGTCACTTTACCGGAACAGTACGGGGACGACCAAAACATACGGTATGCAGAAACTAGGATTTAAAATAGTCAAGCGTTAATTGACAGAAAAAATGGTTTCTGTAAATCAACAGACGTTAAAAAGTAATCAAAAATAACATCGGGCTTATACAGACTACACTATATCAGAATTTAAAAGTATTTTACCAGATACCAAAAAATATGATAATTTAAAAAAATATCCAGATACATTTTGCTAATAATATGGACATCCCAGTTAGCAAAAAACACCCTACTTATACACGTATGTCTGTTTGTTTAACAACATAACATTTATAATATGTTTAAAGAAAACACAATATCTACACTCTTTACCCAACATGGATGGTTAAATTTCAGTTGCACGCCACAAATCTACTCACAGTTATGATAGTACTGCTCAAGATACCTTTACCATGAATGCTCTAACTAAATTATGAATATACGAATAAATTGAGAAGTAACCTGCGTTGAAAGACAACCAATAAGGTACAGTTACTTGGTCACTTCCGCATCATGTCAAATATGGTTTGCATTTTCGTCTGGTTCATTGCATTTTTCACTGTAACAGAATGTATTTTCAGGCCCTATTTCTCTCTAAGTATATAAGTACAAATGCCCAAAGGTTTCACAAGCATAACATTTTATATAATTGTTTTTTTTTATAACTTTTCCATATTTTATCTGGCTATAATCTATCTCTGGCCCAAAATTTCAAACGTCCTCACAAACCTATGCGTTCATAATATAATAGGCTAGGTGTAAGTCTGTCTTGGATAAAAATGATCAACGATCCAATTCGAAAACAATGGAGAGACAACCCTATTGGAAATAAAAAAAAATATAAGTATGTGATGTCTTACCTAACGATAGTGGCGAGTTTGTTCTGTTCATTTGGTGGTACTGCGGAGAAGAGCACCCGGGGCGCGAGATGCAGCGGCGGGGGCTGCGGTGGCTGCGCGGGGGGCCCCGGGGGGCCGGGGGGCTCTGCCCTCGCCGAGGGGGACAGGCGGGGCCTCTTAGCGCGCCGGGGGGCCGCCGCGGCACTTCGCTTGGCACGCTCGTGGGAGTCCTGCGTTATGTTGATGGGCATCTTCCACGCATCTGGGGAGCATTCATCATTTGGATCCCAATACAGGATATCTCAATAAACACGGCCCTTCAATAAGTAAAAAGCACTCCCTGTTGTCCCTGCACTCTCAGTCCGCATTTATTGGGTACTAGCTGTGCCCGCGACTTCGTCCGCGTGGAAATTAACAAAAACAATATTGTTCTGTTTCTAATATAAAAGTAGCCTAAGTTACTCCAGAGAAAGTCCCGTCAAAATCGGTCCAGCCGTTTCAGAGATTTTTTTCAGGGAACAAACAAAGTAAAAGCCGGTAAAAAAATATATTTTGGTATTTGTACCGTGTATACATCCATACGCAGTTAGTAAAAAGCGGTTATTTTTAATATTACAAACAGACACTCCAGTTTTATTTATTTTTATATATGTATAGATGATTTGTAGCAAATAATTGCGGAAATTTATATTTCCGCAATTATTTGCTACAAATCATTCATTTATATGAATGAATGAGTGAGAGAGAGAGAGAGAGAAAGAAAGTCCTTTGTCTACTAAATCACAAAGTCTATTTGTTTTTAAACATCAACATGTGAACGAACAGTTGTGAAGCGACATGGATAGCAGTAACATACTTTACAAAGCGGGCAGTGGAATACAAGTGATTATAACTTACAAAATAAAAAAAAATTACGTTTGGACGTAATAAGAAACATTAATTAGAAACGTATATGTTTTTGAGTCTGCAGCAGAATTAAGTACCGAGTTAAGTGCGCGAGCACCGTGTGATACTCAATTAAATTAAACATGCAATAGTAACCAGAACTCACTCATCAGATGCACCACCAGATTGTAATCCATCCGGAACGGACTGGGGAGGTTGAATTGTTGGTATTTTGTGTTCTCTATCTGCAATCAATCGAGAATAGAAGCCAAGTTATAGGATATGACAGCTTCTTTACGAATATCTTAGAAGGAAGGGTAGAGGATGAGTCGGATCAATGTTAAATTGTCTCTCATGACATATAGGGCGCTCAAAGAGAGAGACTGCGTTGAAGTAAATGGAAGGAATTCCATCAGAGATGCCTACAAGAGCCCAGCTCTAAAAGTTACGATGATAAGCAACTGTATGAAATGTTGTGAATCAAGAATGAGCAACTTACAAGTAATGCATAATAATTGGCCCTTTACGTCCTGAACAAATGCTTTGAACGAATGATGAAAGCTTCTACTAAAAGCGCTAATTAAAGTCTCCTGGTATTAAAGGTCCCAGTCGTCTGATTTATTACCATTTTTAAGATTGTTTTCTTTAGCAAGCTTTACGGTGAAGGAAAACGTTGCGAGGAAACCAGCGTACGTTTAAGATTAAGTTCAAAGGGACTTTATAGTATCGTGCTTGAGAAACTGCGATGAACATGCTCTCTGGCACGTTGATCGTTCGTTATTTCGATCTGATCGTTACCTTAGCTCATCTCTTCCGAGATCCTTGTAAAAGGGCGAAATTTTTGCAAACTGGTCCTTGATGGGCGACAACCACCATGCCTGTCACATTGCTATCTGATCATACTAATCATGATGAGTTTCAGTTGGAAGCCAGATTAAGTGTACCTGACTGAGAGCGCTCATATTCCCCAGGAGCAGGTCAGTGAGCCAGGCCGCAGTGACCACGGGGATGCCCCACTCGCGCGCACGCCTGTACTTGTTGCCCTCCGCCCGCTTGCAGATCAGCACCGTGTTGTCACGTGTCATGTACGGCGTCAGCTGTTTGAAGAGTACACAATAAAGCATCTACCATAGACCGATACCAATATCTCTTAACTCGGAGGAAGGGACAGCGAGCAGTCTTATTCAAAAGTATATTCAACTTGAAATATATTTTCACATTCTGGTAAGATCCACTATAAGACTAAATCAAATACTAAGTAGATGCATTGAAGTCATTGACCTGCAATGCCGGTATGCATAATCATATTTATTGCGTTGTTAGACATTACAAATTAGACAGTAGATACACTATGACATTAAAATATCTACCATCCTGTAAGGACACAGCATTGGGAGTAGGGCATCGAAACCCGGTTCAATTTTGAAAACCCGGGTTTTCGGGTTTAAGAGTAATCAAAACCCGGGTAGACCGGTTTTTTCGAGCATTTCGATCTTTTTATTGTAATTTTTTTAAATACACTAATCTGCGTTTATATTTCGATTTCCTACAATGAGTACAAAATATAAAGGATAAGAAAGATTTTAAATAGAGTAAATAGTACTTTACAACTTACAAAAACAGTTTTAATGTTTAAAAAAGTGATAAAGATTTATTTTTTCTTCAGAATATCTTTGACTCAGACTTGCAAAGATTAGTTTTGAACATGAAATAATTTTTTTGGTAACATTCACTTATATATGATTGTACCACTTTAGAAAAAAAGAGATATTCATATAAAATAATAAATAATACCATTTTGTATATATCGTAACGTAACATAAAAATTACAGAAATCAGAACTGAATTATTAGAATTTCTTCTTACTTATGTAAAATGAACGTAAAAAAATTAGGGCATCCAAAGTTTTGCCACTCAAAGACGAACGCAATCTATTGCAGACAATTCCAGCCGGAGAAAATATACGCTCCAGCTCGACGCTAGTAGGTGGAATAGTTGTTGTGTGTTGTGTTCAAATGTTCATATACCAGCGATAGGTAACGCCCTCGCTGTCGCGTACCGCCATTCTCGCAGAGTGCCATTTCTACCCTCACAGTAGTAAGCAATTGGTCTGATGGACAAGCTGATCCAGTGTCAGGAGCAGTATTATCAATAGCAACAGCTTAACTGGCTGTTTAGTTCCTCTTTATTTGTCAAAGTAGACAACTGAATGTCAATTTCTCGCAGGTCGTGTTCTGGCGCCTCGACGACAGTTTTAATAACATCCAATATTTAATGGATCTCATCTAATTTCTCCAGTCATCATCAGTAAAGTCACAATCAGTAAATGCAATGTCTGTTTAAAATCAATTAAAGCTTTTGTAATAGATAATTTATCTTTCTTCATTAATTTCTTCTTCATTAATTCTTAATTAATCTTTTAAATCAGCTCTGATATGTTTTTGAAGGATGGCATCGTTTTTTGTCGGAGAGTTCTTGAAGATTTTTACCACTTTTCGTACTTTTGATAGCAGATCTTTGCATCTAAGAGACTCCATGAAGACTGTGAACTGAAAGACTCCATAAACGAGGATTCTTTTATCAATTCAACACCATCCTCGTCATTGTCTGTAGAATTCGTGTTGTTGTTAAATTCTACAGTTCGCAGTCTTTGAGCCGATACCGATAAAGGCAAATCTTTATCCTTGTCAAGTTCGGGAAGCTGAGCGACGTTTTCCTCGAAGCCGACATTGCGTTTGTACATTACGTCCACTATTGCCAGCTGAACGGCATGAGCGATGCATAGCTGATGGTATGACTTAAAGGACTTCCCTAATGCAACCATAAGGCTGCAACCGTCTGTGGTGTGTGGTTGTGGTGGAGCGACGATGTCATTTGTTAGAGATACTCGTCCAACTTGGCCTCAATAAATTTTACGTATGAGGCTGCATTCATGGACCCGTGAATGCGTATGAGACCTAGGTTTCGAAAACTGCTATCCCTATCCATATTCTTTCTATTTTTATTGGATGTCCATTCATCGAATGATATCGAAAACTTCTTTTCATCTGACAATATAATTTTAATCTCGTTGATTATTTCTAGCTTCCTTTTATCAAAGTCTTTGAGAATTATGTTGCGAACGGTATCTATTAGCAGTAAGTAGTGGGTAATTTGTAGCCGATCTTTTCAAAAAGGTACTTTAAATCTTGAGATTTTGAGAACGTTCTAAGAGGAATTCCATCAACTGCAGCCATACGAGACACCATAACCTGCATACTTGGGTTAGCATCAGTCTCATAATAGTCTTATTCCATTTGCTTATTATTGGATTCGAAGTGGCTTTAACTTAATAAATAACAAAAACAAAAGTATAAAAAAAACCCGAAAAACCCGAGTTTTAAAAATCAAGCCCGGGTTTTTTTGTAATCCTCAGAACCGGGAAAACCCGGGATTTTTCGGTCCGGGAAAACCCGGACCTAAAACGGGCTCGATGCCCTAGGCGTATATTATAAAATAATAATATATCCTCATATTATTATTTTATAATATACGTTTCTTCTGTGCGTGTGTTTGTCACTGAAGTACTCTTAGACGGCTGGACCGATTTTAATGGAATTTTCTTCATGTGGACCGACCAATAAGTGGCGCTACGATCGTGTTTCGGGAAAAAATATATTTTCACCAAAGTGAAGCTGGGCGGGAGAGCTAGTGTTTTATAATAATCTTTATAATACTAGTTTAGATGTAATACAATACTCAGACTGATGAATGTGGACGAAGCGAAAGAGGTATGTAAGTCTAGAGATAACTGGCGCTCTATACTCTGTGCCTACTCCGTTAGGGACTTGCCGTAATGTGTATGTATGTATATTTCCCAGACGTCTGCACCCAGCTATCCCTGACCCCGCCCCAGTTCGTGTACCACATAATACTAGGCATCGGGCTGTGGACAATCCTCGAGTACTCCCTACACAGGTGGGTGTTCCACCTGGACCCAGGGTCATCCATCATCATGATCAAGATACACTTCCTCATACACGGGATGCATCACAAAGTAAGTCAAAACGTTTTTATTAACACACTGCATGCAAAAAGCGGGATCCCCCGAGCAAACGCGCAAATCCCGACCCTAATATATAAATAATAAAATACCAGTCCAGCCCAGCTCCCTTGCTCGCGATCCAGCAACGCCCTAAGCCGAGGTCCGTACCCCACAGGGGTGCCTCTAGCTGTGTTGCTTAGCACTAAAGTGCTCGCGGGAGGCCTAGGTCTCGCCTTTACCTGGTTAAGTAGCAAAAGTCTGTTTATTGAGGAAGGTTACAGGTTATTTAATCATCAGGCAACGCAAGAGATCGGATCAGTGTTATGTAACGGGGATAAAGCGAAAGTATGTAAGTCTAGAGATAGCTGGCGCTCTATTCTCTCTGCCTACCCCGTTCCCTTGTGTTGGGTGGTACAATATTAAACTTTACATATAAACTTTCCTCCATTTGACCTTTTTCTTCCATTGACCCGTTGCATAGTTAAAAAGATCTAAACTCGGAGGGATTCGACTTGATTTTATATACTAACTAGCTGTGCCCGTGACTTCGTCGGCGTGGACGGCTTTTTTATCTTTCATAAACATTTTACTATTTCAATAAAAAGTATCCTATGTTACTTTTAATACCTCCAAGAATATGTGTACAAAGTTTTATGATGATCGGCTAAGTAGTTTTTACGTGAAAGCGTAACAAACAAACTCACATTCACATTTATAATATTAGTAAGGACTAATACGAACTAGCGACCCGTTCTACCCGACCCGACCGTGGCCCCGGCGGCAGTAGTCCAGCGTATTGTGCCAACGCTTATTTTCTATACTAGGGTAGCATCAAAGTATGAGGTTTAGATTTAAATGTAAGAATTTCAGCGTTTGCGATGAAAGCTCAGAATCATGCTAAATAGTAGTAATAGTAGTAGTCTTTGCTCAGAAATGCGTTTTTTATGGCTTGTCTCTGTCTGGTCTGATTATTTTCTAAACATCTGGGCCTTTTTTGAGGGAACTTTCACTAGCACACTTTTACTGGATAGTTAGTTAGTTATCCTCACGCCTTCCCACAAGGGTCCCCGAAGGGGTAGGCAGAGGTGTATAGGTAATACCCACACACCCACTTTCCGCCAGAGGTATATTAGGTGCCAACGTGACAGATGGCGAGTCCATCGCCGTTACTCAAGCACGCCTACAAGATTATACATACGCCTTTGAATTTCTTCTCAGACGTATGCAGGTTTCCTCTTGATGTTTTCCTTCACTGTAAAGCTCGTGATGTGACTAATTACTGTACTTAAGTTCAGAAAAACTCATTGGTACAGTCGGGATTCGAACCTGCGACCTTTGCGTCGCAGGCAACTGCTCTAACCACTCGGCCACCACGGCTTAGGATAGTTAATATAAAAAGGATTTCTTTATTCTACTTTTATTTTCCTTAAACCGACGAGCATGTATGAAGAGACTGATGAATGTGGACGAAGCGAAAGAGGTCTGTAAGTCTAGAGAGAACTGGCGCTCTATACTCTCTGCCTACCCCGTTAGGGACTTGGCGTGATGATATGATGATGATGATTATTTTCCTTATACAAATTATAACATTTACGTGCATCTCACTCGTGAGTCATGACAGGCCGTTATGATGCAGTCACAGACACAAAATGGCTAAATGTATTAATGCATTGAGGATATTTGTTCTATTATTAAATAATTTCCTAATAACCAAATTCTACTTATCAGAAAAATGTTACAACGATAAAAAAATACTTGTCATTATTAGATACTCTGGTTATATCGGAGCTACCATCTCTATCACCATTTTTATTGATCGTTAGAGTTCATACAAGTGACGTTCTATTGTTTGTTATTGATTTATTAACGTGAAACACTCCGTGACTAGCGGCAGGTCGTTAGTTGACATAAGTGCCACTTGTGCAGGCGGGAATGTTATCAGATTCTAATCGAAGTGTATGTTCTAAAGATCAGGTTAGAATAACATAACAGTATTATTTTTAACATATGTATATCTTCATGCCTTCCCACAAGGGTCCTCGAAGGGGTAGGCAGAGTTATGTACAAATACCCACTCGTCAACTGTTGGCCGGAGATATTATATTTTAAGTGCCAAAGTGGCAGATGGGGTGTCCATCGCCGTTTCTCAAACACCATATATTATGTACGTCTTTGAATTTCTTCTCAAAGGTTGTAGGTTTCGCCTTAATGATATTTTTCACCGTAATGCTCGTGGTGTGACTAACCACTGTCGGGGCAACAATGTTGATATTGCGGGCGACTGCTCGAACCAAGCCACCGTGCCTTTTTATTTGGAAGAAACTTTTATGCGCCGTGTTAGCTGAGTAGTACGGGTAGTAGTGTAGAGAGTGGCCTGCAACACTAAAATTCCAAGTTTGAATCCCGTCTGAACCAATTTGTTTTTCTGAACTTAAGTGCAGTTATTAAATCAGACCACGAGCTTTACAGACGGCCGTCTGGTCTAGTGGTTAGAGCTCCTGACTGCGAAACTTGAGGTCGCGGTTTCGAATCCCGCTGAGGGCAGATATTTGTGTGATGAACACGAGTATTTGTACCTTAGTCTTGGATGTCCTATGTACTTAAGTATATATCTATCTATATAAGTAAATATATCGTTGTCTAGTTACCATAACACAAGCTTTGCTTACTTTGGGACTAGGTCAATTTGTGTGGTATTTGTTTTCCCATTGTCCCAGGTATTTATTTTATTTATTTACAATATTAACTTTGAAATACTTCAGGGTAAAATCGAATATATAAATATGTATATACATAAGTATATATCTCTATTGTAAATAGAATTGAGATACACTGCGAGTTTTAAGATGATATTGCAGTTTGATAAACAAATTATTACCA
The DNA here is from genome assembly GCA_016069955.1 of Drepana arcuata. Taxonomy (NCBI): domain Eukaryota; kingdom Metazoa; phylum Arthropoda; class Insecta; order Lepidoptera; family Drepanidae; genus Drepana; species Drepana arcuata. Next base: position 46,729 of record JACCPG010007281.1, read on the forward strand.
GTCATTATTATCGTAGTACGAACACGATGCAAATACCTATTGGCTGTGCTTACGTTGCGTTACAGAGCGAGTTATCACTTACATTAGGTATGTGTCATATCGCGGCTTATCGGCGACACCTTCTGATTATTTGTTCATTCATACACTAGTCGTGTACCACGAGTTTGCCTGGAAAAGAGGTAGGGCATAACGGGCTTCCCGTTTGAATTTGGAGCTGCCCGACTGGGGCAGGACCCCACCAGAAGTCCGTAGCCAAATAACTTTTTTTTTGTGTTGTGTTCCTACGCGGTGAATAAGGCTCCTGGGGAGGGGGGAGGATTGTTATATTGTGATAGCAGCAGAGTGATTAGTCCGAAGTTGCTCTCAACACAGTATAACTCTCCGAACACAGACTGGTAACGCGCAAGTGATACTTAGGTATCGTGAGCGTAAATAGGCTACGGTAACCGTTTCCCATCAGGTGGGCCATATGCTTGTTTGCCACTCTAGGTGTATAATTTTTTTATTTGAGCATGATCATATAAGCGAAAGAGGTATGCAAGTGTATAGAGAACTGGCGCTCTATACTCTCTGCCTTCTCCGTTAGGGAGATAACGTAATAAATAAAACTGAAACTGAAACTCTGGGGCCTTGGGGTCCTGAAGCTCACCATCTTTTTAAAGAGGTCTCGCGTCGTCTAGTCGAGACCTCTCGTGACAGGCGGGCTGGAACATATCTCGCTCAGAGAATCAGCATTGCTATCCAGCGTGGCAATGCTGCGACTAGCATCATTGCCACTTCTTGCACGTGCCATTCTTGGCACGTTGCCTCGGGATACCGATTTGGGACAAATATTTTATCTGTAAGTAGTTAGTTTCAACTGTTCTTTGTCAATAATGTTAAGTGTTAAATAAATTATATACATTTATAAGTAAATCAATAACATCGACACCGTAATTAAGTAATTTCAATGTTTTTATAAGCAAAGTAGCGTTTATCTTCAGGTACCATTCGACGGGCTCAGGCAAGTGTTCCCGCCCATTCCGGCGTTCGTCCTGGCGTCGGCCATCTTCTTTACGCTGCGGCCTTTCCTCACATACCCTCTCGTCACTCTCACTGGGGGTTTATTGGGTAAGCCACGAAAATTTACTTGTTCTATACACGTTTTTATAAATTAATTTTATATTAGTAAGTAAATGGTAAGTCACCAAATAAATAATTTGTACAAGTACACAATTTTTTGACAAAAGTATGTCACATTTTTTTTACAAGAACTGGCTTTCTACTCTCTCTGCCTAAACCGTTACGGGCTCAGGGCACAGGGTGATGATATTTATGTATGTATGTTCCTTTATCTTCATGTAGGCTTTGAATGAAAAAAATGCTTAATCCGTAGCAAGCAGGACTCCAAAGTTATAATATTTTCCTATTTGCATATTTTATTTATTTGTGTGACGTGAGTGTGGAAGGAAACTGTCACTCATAGTATGGCCAATAACACCAAAGACTAATATTTAATTGAATTACACTGTATACATACATATTTATAAAAAAAAGCAGCGCTGGCTGTATAATTTAGATATTTCTAAATGTAAGTACAGTGACAAATCACACCAACTCCTTCACAGTGAAAGAAAGCATCGAGAGAAAACCTGCATACGTGTAAGACGGAATTCAAAGACGTTTTGTTTTATACAATTAGACAACTGTGCCATTTGTAACGTTGGCATATAAATATATCTCTGGTATAGTGTGGCTGAAACCCCTCTGCCTACGCCTTCGGGGACCCCTGTTGGGAAAGCGTGAAGAAAAGTAATATTTCTCTAAGGCATTGTTGTTGGCTGAATATAGACAATCCGACGAAGTTAGTTGTGGTTTCGTATTTCCGGTACGCCATTTTGAGAAGCTGTCACTTACAATGATACAAATTAATGGCTTCTCTTTAATTGCAGGCTACCTGGCATACGATATGATTCACTACTATGTACACCATGGCTCGCCCAAGGACGGCTCGTATCTCTACGCTATGAAGCGATACCACTCCAATCATCACTTCATTAATCATGACAAAGGTGAGTTAAAAATAAGGAATTCGATATACAAATCTATTTATAAAATATGTCACCAACTATTTATATTAAGTCAAATCAAATGCATATAATCAAGTAAAGATAGCCACTGATTTCTCACCTACCGGCGACATACATAAGTACCAACGTAATGAATAACGATTATAAAATATTGAAATATGTTTGTTCTATGTTCTTGATTCCCACCAAAAATTCCGATCTTAGAAGGTTAGCCTTCTTGGCAAAATTATAATTTGTGACACGGATACTAGTCTTTCAGTTCAATACATTAAAAAATGAGCATCGTACTAAGTCATTCGAAACTTTGTGAAGATATTTGTTCCATTTTCATGTAAAAATGATCGAACAGAGTTGGAGGAAATTGGACATAGACATAGATTATAAGCTGGATATGTGTTGACATAGGACAAGATCAATTACAGAAAATAGAACTATTTATGAAATCAAATATTGTACGTGGGCACTACCGCAGGAATGTGGAATCTTACTGACAACAGAATCTAAATTAATGCACCGAATCAATGTAGCACCAAATTACATACTAAAGCAATATATAAGTGTGACCATATGCAATAATGAAGATATTTTTTTTCAGCTTACGGAATCAGCAGTAAAATGTGGGATCTAGTATTCAGGACATTTGTTAATGTTAAAAAGTTAGGTTTCAGCTTACATTGGTAGGCTATCGAATATAGTATGTAATAAATTAATTTATGAACCTTGCTCGAGTGCGAGCTAGTGACGTTCAGTGTTGCCAGTTAGCAGAAAGTTCCTAGAATGACACGGGAAATGAGCTAGTTCAAAGTATTATGGCAATCATCTATTGATTGCCATAATACTTTGAACTAGCTCATTGTTATGACGGTATTTAATTGAAACTTTTATTTTATTTTATGAAGTTGCAATGATAAGCGTTTTCAGCAGGTGGGTGTGCCTTCAGTATATTTACAGTCACACGATATCTCTAATTGAAGTCATTAAATTTACATACATACCTACATACATCATAGCGTAGGTTTTCCCTAGACTTAATGATCTATAGTTTCTCACATTCCATTTCACCATGCATATCACCTCTTCACCATCTCATCACTATACACAATCGCATCCCACGTTTTCCCGTATGGTGTAGGCAGAGGTATGATAACACCTACATAAAGATATAATTATACACACCTATGACCAAGTACAGTACCTTAAGTGCAGTGATTAGTCACACCACGAGCTTTACGGTGAAGGAAAACATCGAGAGGAAACCTGCATACGTCTGAGAAGAAATTCAAAGGCGTATGTATAGTCGTGCTTGAGTAACGGCGATGTACTCGCCATCTGTCACGTTGACACCTGGGTAGAGGACCGATTGAGTTCCTATGTGAAATATCTTTGAATGTCTTCTTTATGCATGCTCAATGAGTTTTCATTACCATGAAATATAGTGTATGAAACAGCTAGAATCGGCGATATCTACTTGTTAACTACTTAAGCCACGCGGCCACAGCGGTCGTTCCTAAATCCTTCACAAAATTGTATATTATCCGCCTGATTTAACCGCCTCAAGTCGTGTTGTACGGTGTATACGTGCAGGGCACTTATGTGGACATGAGACATTTAAGCGTTTACGTCATCTGTAACAGATATTGATAAGCTGTAGATAGATACGTTATGAGATAGGCGGACTGTGACAGATAGGCAGTATACACGTCTACCGCTTACTATCGGTGATTAGTAAAAAAAAAATAGAATGTGGACCTAAATTAGAATCAACTCGAAATTAAAATTTCGAAAACTATAGTCATATCAAAGACACAAGATGCAATTGTCTTAGTGATCGTATAGTTTTTTTATATAAATAGTTTTTTTAGTTTTCTTTTACAAATGTTTAACTGTTTTAGGACTATAATTTTCCTGTTTTTTCCCTTGGCTTCAAGACAAGTGCATGTCAGAAGTAACGGCGAAACAAATTCCCCGGCATTTGAATAAAAATATTTGATTTTGTCTTAAAGATTAGGCGTCACGCTAGGTACATAGCATAACGATGTGTAATAGTAGTGAGTAGTGACAGATAGCGCGCCCAATCACCATAATTAATAAAAAATATTACATGCCGTCAAGGAACGTTTTAGATTGAAGGATAACTTTTTTTTTTCATGAACTACATTCATTTTACCGAACTTGTAAACTACCTGTGTGTGAACATATTTATATTTTTCTTGAACCATAAGCAATTTATGGTATGAGATATCATAGAGTATTATGATAGACGTTACACCAAAAAGACAAAACAAATTATTATTTAAGTTACTATCAGTGTACATTGTAATCTTTGGTTACTATAGTACCTATATAGTATTTAAGGTCTATACTGAGTATACCTCGTCCCAAATAATATTTAAATAAAATGACCAGTCCAGCCCAGCTCCCTTGCTCGCGATCCAGCAACGCCCTAAGCCGAGGTTCGTGCCCCACAGGGGGTGCCCTTAGCTGTGTTGCTTAAAAATAAAGTGCCTGGCTGGAGGCCTAAGTCTCGCCATTGACCGGTTAAGTAGCAAAAGTTCCCGGAACTCACGCTATGAGAGACAATACAAAAAAAAAAAAGAGTATACCTCGCCACAGAGGTCAATGGATTTTTTTTCCACTGACGTCTTCATCAATGACACCGAAATTCGAGACATCTTGTAAACATTATTGTTAGTGCAACTATCTGGTTTTCGGAACAAAAGGCTTTATTATTATTATTATTTAAGT
>JACCPG010007283.1:0-65843 GCA_016069955.1 Drepana arcuata
CCTACCCCTTTTTAAATCAGTTAGGCAACGAGTTTCAATAAAGTGTGAACACGTCTACCATCAATTCTGTTAAAGAATGTAAATGCAAAAAAGTTTTCCTTCTTTTCTTTCAGCTAAAATGAATGCCATTAAACTTTTTGGACGGGAGGCTATCAATCAAGGTGGTTTGACGCACTGCAGCATAGGACCTCGATACTTAATTGGTATTTCAAACATTTTAAGTTGGATATTTCGACACACCAGACCGAATACACTGGAGCGCAAAGAGAAAGGGTCGGTTAGGAAATCTTGAATATCTTCAAAACTTGACCTGATATGACATGAATACGCGATAATATCAAGAATATCGTTGATCATTACAAAAAACAGCAATGGTCCTTCGACCTTGTCGATCCTTGACCTACACCGATAGGGCTGATATTTACGAATATTTTATAAATTTTACAACCATATTTCCGTAATAAATTATGGTTTATCGTACTTTAAAGCCTATTGTCATGGCATCCGCTCTGACGTCACAAATAGGTAAGCACGTCAATATGTCGAAGGATAGTTTCGAAAGTATAAGAAAAATTACATATTTCGTGATTCCAAAGTTTATTAGAGGTGTGCGGTCCCTATGTATAAAAACACATCAATAATTATCTACACTCAACAGGTTGTTTGTATATGTTAAACATATATATAATATATCCTCACGCTTTCCAACAAGGATCCCCGAAGGGTTAGGCAGAAGTGTATACGACACATCCACCCAGAGATATATTTTAGGTGCCAACGTGACAGATGGCGATTCCATCGCCGTTACTCAAGCACGACTATACATACGCCTTTGAATTTCTTCTCAGACGTATGCAGGTTTCCTCTCGATGTTTCCCTTCACCGTAAAGCTCGTGGTATGATTTATCACTGTACTGAGAAAAACTCATTGGTACAGTCGGGATTCGAACTTGCGATCTTGGTATCGCAGAAAACTACTCGAACCACTCTGCCACCACAGCATTATAAATGCATTGAAAATCTTATTAATCTCAAATTTAAAATGAAAACGTAATCACTTTTTAAAATCCTTTTAATACGAATTTTACGCTAAAATAATTAAATCTTCGATTATTTTAATTCTGTCGTCACGCCTAATCACAAAAATAAATAAAAAGGTTAAATATAATACATAATTTTTTGTGGCATTAAATATTATTTAATTTAGTCCTTATCTCATAAAGTCAGGTACTCTTGAAGATGTTTAAGATTTTCTAACAGACGCTTTTTCTTTGCGGTCCAATGTACATATCTTAATACGTAGTTCCTGCTATCTGAACTTCCCAATTTCATTTGTTTAAATTTCAGTCCTAGCTGACGTTCCTGACTTAGAGGCGCTTATGAAAGTATGCCTTGAGAAGGATGATTTAATGTCCTTCCTTAAGCTCGGTGTTGGTGAAGGATTAATTTTTGCATCAAGTATGTATACTGCTAAGTCACTGGTTTGGTTTTCAAAGTATTGTCAAGTTGTTATTCAAACATCCCTATATTGTGTATGTTCATTGTATTTGTTGATTCGTTATAGTGTCCAGTTGGCATCCCCGTCGGAAAATCCTCGCTCCAACATTTAGTCAGAAGAACCTGAACACATTCGTCAGCGTGTTTGCCAAGCAGAATAGCGTCATGGTTTCCCTGTTAAAGCAGGCTCCTAAGGGGAGCTTCTCTATTTGGGACTACGTCACCACTTATGCCATGGACTCCGTGTGTGGTTTGTATTTTTTTTATATTTTATACCAAAAATTTGATTTCATACATCATCACACACGCAAATGCGATTGTACCGATCTATCTGGCAGGCGATACATAAGGCAGGTTATGTTCTTATTTCTCTAGTCTACTTAAAAAAGGTCATGTTCATTCAAAATATTAATTGTTTATTGCAATTCACTTCCCACAAATGCCATAAAACAAAAATACTGAATTCAATCAATGTATTTTTTTAATTTATTCACTTGGCTATTGTAATGAATATATACAATAAGTGCTATGTGTTTCGCGCCCATTATGTTTTTGTGAACCTTTAAACCGGTAGATGGATTTCAACAGTTATGGTAATGTTCGATTAGTCCAAGGTGTTTTAAAAACATGAATATACATATCTTCACCTCTCCCCAAGATCGTGGTGTGACTCACTGAACTTAAGTTCAGAAAAACGCAATAGTACAGTCGGGGTTCGAACTTTCAATTTATGTGAAGCACTCGACCACCACGGCCACCTCGGCCACCACGGCCACCACGGCCACCATTTCCTATAAGTCGTATTTTTTTTTTATATACAGCAACGTATCGAGGTACGATACTAAAATAAAATTTATTTATTTATTTTATCATAAGGTACACCAACAATACACATATTAAACATTGAAGTAAACTTAATCATGAATATAAAATCCTGATAATTGAAAAAAATTACGAAAATTGTTTCAACTTTAATTAATACAAATGTAGATGTTTTCTTAGTACAGTTTTTAGGTAACCCAATGGATGGTGGAATTTATCTACATCACGCAAATTCCCGCAGTGCGAATTATACTCATAACATTACGTTTGTTTTGGAGAAGGGAATATGGAATGGTTTTCGGATAATGTAACGTGGGGTCTTCCTCGGTACCACGATTTCGATTTTGTTCAGAATATGACTGTGTGTCTCGTGCAGAAATACTATATCGTGGAGTAGGCGACGGTGATGGAGAGTATTCATCTTAAACGGTGATGGAGAGTATTCATCTTAAAATAATTTAGTATTTCTTTGGTCGTATGTGTTTTTATGCGAAACGAATGATGATGTATACGCCAAATGCTTGGTAAAAGAGAAATTTGCAGGAGATGTCAAAATATAAAGCACTAATTATGAAACAAAAGATTATAATTAATGAGTCCCAGTTACTATGCTTAATGTAAAAATTGCAAAATACTTTTGTAATCTAATTGGAACTTTTTCGTGTACAGTACTTTGAAGATTTTTTGCAGTCATGGCTTTGTGTTTTTACAAGTATTACATTCCTTTTTTTAGAAACTACGCTGGGAATTAAATTGAACTCCCAGGAATACCCAAAACAGCCGTTTCTCAAGGCATTTACTAAGGGCTCACAACTAGCTGTGGATCGCCTTTTTAGCCCGTGGCTGCATCCGCTTGCTTTATACAAGCTAACACCACAATATGCTTCCCTTATGAAATATAAAGCCGTGGGATCCGACTTCGTTGACCAGGTAACACTCCACCAATTTTTTTTTCAAGTTACTAGATTCTAGAAGAATTCTAGTACCTATTTCAAGATCCAGTTGTTCGTTGTTTTCCGTAGATGTAGATACTATGGAACGAAGGAGATTTGTATGACTCAAGTAGTAAGAACCTGTTAACTTTCTTCCGTATGGCAATGGATGAGAGAGCATATTTATGATATGAAGAAAAGTGCTGTTGTTTCTTCATATCATTGAACCTTGACGCAAGTAATGTCCGCATAATTTGTCAACAAAAATATGGTGACCCATTTGCACAACCCTTCGGGCAGTCCGTTGATTTGTAGCTTCGATGGAAGATCCAAATGACAGACTCGATCATATTTTCTCTATTTAGGCTCTATCTATTTAGGCTCACCAGGCTATCATCATTATGATAAAGAACCAATTATTCCAGATTATTAAAACTAAAAGGCAAGAATTAATGAAAAGCTCTTTAGAGGAAACATGCAGTGGTGAGTTACCAATTAAATTTAAGACAGAACATCAAACACATAAACTGAATACCTATACATATTACATAATAATATATATCCTTACGCCTTCCCACAAGGGTCCCCGAAGGGGTAGGCAGAGGTGTATAGGTAATACCCATACACCCACTTTCCGCCAGAGGTATATTAGGTGCCAACGTGACAGATGGCGAGTCCATCGCCGTTACTCGAGCACGACTATACATACGCCTTTGAATTTCTTCTCAGACGTATGCAGGTTTCCTCACGATGTTTTCCTTCACCGTAAAGCCCGTGGTGTGACTAATCACTGTACTTAAGTTCAGAAAAACTCATTGGTACAGTCGGGATTCGAACTTGCGACCTTTGCGTCGCAGGCAACTGCTCGAACCACTCGGCCACCACGACCACGTTAGGTTATAAAGATAGTAAAAAATACAAACAATACAATATCTACATATACAACTGTAGAAATAGATAATTATATAGTATTCCAGTTTAGCAAGTCTATGCTGAAATAATGGGCCTACCGAGCCCAAAAGCGAGCCCAAATAAGTGTGAGATTACAGCGGTATTGGTCACACCAGACCACAGCACTAAACTCCCGCCGAGCAGTTCGTCTAGTCGGATACCCTTCCGTTTGGTTTCGGATATGGCCCTACCTACCTCACTCTCCTTCAGCACAAAGTTGTTAAAGAACATTTTTTCAGGTACAAAAGAAAATCCTAAAACATTTCTCGACTATCTTATCGAAACTGAAACAGGGTTCAGTGACCTGGAATTGAGAGAAGAATTGGCGGTATTAATTTTGGCCGGCACTGACACATTAGCTGTGAGCATTGCGTATACCGCCGTCATGCTGTCTAGGCACGAGGATGTACAGGAGAAGGTACACCAAGAGTGAGTAGCTGTTATATCTCATTAGTCAGTTAGGCGTAGTGGGGTAAAGATGAGCTCCTTGCCGCGAGCGCAACCCGAACACGGGCAGCCACGTTAAGGCATTGTTGACGGTCATGTGAAATATCAACTTATTGGCGATTTGTTCAAAACGATAATGTTTATCTATTATAATACATTTAATGAGTTATTGTACTTTATTTAACGATATATAATGTAATGTTTAAGTGGTACAAAGTGATTGAATCGCGCATTCGGCCACATAATATTAGCATACGAATTATTCCATAGGTAGTATGTTCCTCCATTTATGTACCTCCTAACTAACCCCAACTACTCACATCCTCACGCCTTCCCACTAGGGTCCCCGAAGGGGTAGGCAGAGGAGTATAGGTAGTATCAACATACCCACTTTCCACTAGAGATAGATATATTTTAGATGACAACGTGACAGATGGCACCTTTGAACTGCTTCTCAGACGTATGCAGGTTTCCTCTCGAAGTAACCGCGAGTAACGGTTTATTCAAACACTGAATCTTTTCGAAGACTTTTACGGTGAAGCCATACCTACACTTTACACTAAAGCACAGTACTAGTTCAACACAGTAAGCACGAGGAACTGAAACACTCTCTAAAGTTACTGATATAGCACTGGATAAACACTTGCAATCACATTCACTCGCAGAGTAAGCTCAAAGTGAACTCCTCGGGCCCATTGGGTGCCACCTTATATATGGCACCGGCACGATATACTGGAAACCGGTAGAAGGCTCGGGACGCTATTAAGATTTTCGTAGAATAGCCGTAGAAATGCATCTTTGAAGAATTAGTCTCGTAACGAAAACAACGTTGTTACGCACTCCTTAATTGCCCTCTTTTATCTCGATTTCCGGCTAAGTGCTATTGTTATACTTTTGTTTATTTATTTTATTTCCATTTTCCACCTTTACTTTTAGTATTTATTAGTATAGTAGTGTATTTTGTAGCTCTGTCACGGCGAGACCGCGAGAACCTTCCATCGTAACAATATTTGCTTTAGGTACGCCATACTACGCTTTTATTCACATATTTCTGCAAGTCTTTTATGCCGACGTTAAGTAAGAAAAATGAATTCCTGTGCTTCTATTCACATTGATAACTTGCCTTGAACGTGCGACTTTGTCTTTTTATTCTTTTCTGGGCCAACTACGACACATCGACCCCGAACTAAACACCGATATACCTACGTTATAAACTCAACAACGTATATAAATCAATGATTACTTGTATTCACAGGATATTAGAAATTATCGGAGACACGGACCGACCTATAGTAGCACAAGACCTGCCTCGTCTCAAATACTTGGACGCCGTCATCAGGGAGACGCTCCGGCTGCATCCACCAGCTCCTATAATAACGAGGAAGGTCCAGAATGACGTTCTTTTACGTAAGTTTCTTATGATAAAGGTTAAAGACGGGTCAAAATTCACAACTCCATCCCGCGCGTGCATAGGCTCCGATTTATTTATCTATTTATGTGGACAAAGCGAACGAAAGCTCTACTTTTCCTCTACTTCCCCATGTTCCTCTTTGCAGTAGATTTACGTCACAGCAGGTTTCATCGAGTGGATTGTAAAGTTGTTTTTCTTTTGGTGTCCCTGTATTGTAGTGAATAACTTCAATGGTAACTAGAGTTGGAAGTTCGTTATCAAACGACTCTAGCAATACTGCATCGGCATCGGCGTAATGTCAGCTCACATATATTTATATAGCTATACATTTTTTAAGTTTCGTTCGTTCGTACTTCTTACTAGTCACTTTCTGTTTAATAATAATAATATAATATATCCTCACGCCTTCCCACAAGGGTCCCCGAAGGGGTAGGCAGAGGTGTATAGGTAATACCCACACACCCACTTTCCGCCAGAGGTATATTAGGTGCCAACGTGACAGATGGCGAGTCCATCGCCGTTACTCAAGCACGACTATACATACGCCTTTGAATTTCTTCTCAGACGTATGCAGGTTTCCTCTCGATGTTTTCCTTCACCGTAAAGCTCACAACGATTAAATTACAGCTTCAGGTGTAACCCTCGTGCCTGGCTGTGGCATCTTAGTACACATTTGGGCAGCGAACAGGAACCCTGCATACTGGGGCCCGGACGCTGACGAGTTCAGACCTGAACGTTTCTTTGAAAAAAACTACACACGGGCGTTAATGACGTTCAGTTCAGGACCCAGAAATTGTGTTGGTTAGTACATATTTTACACTCACCATTTTAATTAAATGAGAGGCAACATTGACACACAAAAAGGTTTAACAAGAAAGGTCTACTAGTATTACAAAGAATTATGAGACTTAACTATGATAAACACAAATCTCTAATTGCAGGCTTACAATTCGCGATGATGTCGATTAAGACATCTATAGCCTCCATCGTCAGACAGTTCCGGGTGCTACCTGCTGCCGAGGATATTGTCCACGATGGCCTCAACACCAAGTACAGACCTATACAGGAGTCGTACGAGATCATGATGAAAGACGTCAATAAGTACTTAGTTCGTCTGGAAAATCGGAATTAATTCAGATTACACAAAAGTAAACATAATGGCCATTGGAAATCTGTACTGTTGAGTAATAATATCATAATTGTAAAAGTTTTTGTTTGGATGTATTTACCCATAGTTTGGATGAGATTTCCAAATATTTAGATTAACATATAGGACATTTTGAAGAGAAAAAGTGTTATTCTAAAAAAAATATTTATTTTTATTCTAATGATAATTCGGTTGAAGGTTTGGGTGAAGACTAACACGTATTTTTATATTACATTTTGTCAAAAATATATATTATTTAAATATGTACAATATAGTTATGTTCTCATAACCGCATCCTGCTAACAATATGTGCGCAACCAAAGATCACGTCACCGTCTCAGACGCATTGTCAGCATTGTCTTATCTCACCCGACACTGGAACGGTAGCCACCGGAGCTAGTTTAAGATATTTCAAAGACAGTTTAGTATCAAGCTCTACTAACGCTCATTTAATTTGGTTAATAAAGAATATTCGTAAAATCCGAATAATCGTTTTTTTTAAAGGATCCCGCTTTTAAAGCAAGTGCAATAAAAATAAATAAATATGTGCAAATTATTGAGCCTTATTATGTTTTTTTGGAATAGATGCCAAACGCAAATTTGGATGGAAACGTTAAGAGTAGGTACTCGAAACCGGCGAGCATGTACGAAGAGAATGATGCATGTGGATGAACCGAAATATGTCATAGGTTATTTAAATCTTCATCACCATCAGAAAAATATCGAGTATTTATCTTTGTTTATTATATGGCCTGTCTAATAAGGGTCCCGATGGGGTAGGCAGAGGTGTATAGGTAATACCCACACACCCACTTTACGCCAGAGGTATATTAGGTTCCAACTTGACAGATGGCGAGTCCATCGCCGTTACTCAAGCACGACTATACATACGCCTTTGAATTTCTTCTCAGACGTATGCAGGTTTCCTCTCGATGTTTTCCTTCACCGTAAAGCTGGTGGTGAGACTAATCACTTTACTTAAGTTCAGAAAAACTCATTGGTACAGTCGGGATTCGAACTTGCGATATTTGTATCGCAGGCAACTGCTCGAACCTCGATCTATTGAAAATTGTCTTAATTCTGAAAATAGTAGAAATCTGTTGCGGCAAAGTTCGGCGAATACGTTGGGTGATGGAAATCTTCCAGTCTTGGTTGTTCAATTATGAGCTTCTCCATTGTTTGCAAGTTTGCAATTGTTGGCAAAAGACATTGGCCGTCACTTTTCTGCCACACGGTAAGAAGCTGTAATGTACAAATCCGGCACTGGTCCATCAGACAGTCACCGTCATCTTCGTGTGAGTATTCTTTTTTAACACGCTTTTATTAGCTTGGGTTGTATATATGTATCTAACTATGTATGTATGTATGTAACGGAATCTTTGAGCATAATTTTCACCAGTTTCCAGAAGTCTGATTAATTTGAAACTTTGCATACGTATCAAGGACCGATGACAATGCAATAATTAACTAAAAAATGAAAAATAAATAATAGTAAAAAAAAACAAAAAAACACGCTTTTATTGCTAACATTAAAATTATTTTCAATTTTTTAGTTCGGTTAGCAATAAAAGCGTGTTTTTTTTGTTTTTTTAAACTATTATTTATTAGCGCAGAGATTACTTAGATGCTCTACGCGGGTCCACTGAGACGCACTCTTACATTTGTCGTACAAGATATACTTTTCATCGCAGGTAACAATTCGATTTACAATTCCCTCATTCTATACCGATTCACTAGTGCAATGCATTCTTCGATGCGTAAGTCTTGCTATTGGTCGCTTAGGTCGTGAGGCACCCTCTTATCTAGTTTTTATCTTTCCGAGTTGACGTAAGTGCTTCAATGCTATTTTGACACTAACTCTAAGGCCCGCAAGCTCAGCCGTAGATTGAGTTGGATCCGCTTCTATTCGCTTTCAATTCGTCGTTGTCGACAATGGTTACCGGCCGACCGCGAGTCTCGTTCCTCAATTCAAAATTTCCAGTTTTAAAACGCTTGAATCAATAATGGACCGTATGCAGTGTTGCTGCATAAAACAACACGTACACGTAGTTAATGTTTCGTGTTGTTTGGCGTGTCGTTTATTCCACGTAGGAACTTATATTCGAAAATTATACGAATTGTCAGTGTACGTACAAATGGTCTTCGAATAAAATTAATTTGAATTTCGAATTGCGCATCAATCCACAGATAATTAAATCTGAAAATGCTGGTTCTCTAAATCTCCAAATACATAAGTATGTAAGACCTGTAATATATAATATAAATATCTTTGGGTAATTGGCATAGGTTCAAATTAAGCAAAGCTTGCGTTATGGTAAATAGACAACGATATATTTACTTACCGAGCAATTGCTAACCTTGCCTTGTTCCCGTCGACGAATAGAGTGGTTGGATTTCATTTTCCCTGAATTTTTGCAATTACGTATCATCGAAAAACGAGCTTATCAGCGTCTTTCGATGGATTCCCAAACATTATTGCTAAACAAAAAAATTACAAATGGTTAAGCTAGCGAGCAATTTGGCGGCTAAGAATAAAGATGAAATGACAAACTTTATAATTCAGAATCAATTCGTTGTTACTCTGAATTCATTCAACCCTATTGACTGTGTAACAAACGAGGATGATGCCACTAATTATCCAACTGACTTTTTAAACTCCTTGGATGTTGCTTTCACCGCACAATTTACAACTGACGGGTTTGGTAGTCATCATGTTACGAAATGTAATCGAATCAAAAGTATGTAATGGAACGCGCTTGGTGATTGGTGAAAACTTATGATGAATGTGATCCAATCCGAGTGACGATAATCAAAGGAAAATTCTATGATGGGTTAGTTGACATTCCGAGGATTCCAATGATCCCAACGGATATGCCCTTTGAGTTTAAACGAATTCAATTCCCGATTCGTTTTGCCTTCACCATGACTATTAACCAAATCACAAGGTTTATCCTTGACTGTTTGTGGTCTCAACTTAGAAAATTCATGTTTTTCTTATGGTCAGTTATACGTGGCATGTTCACGTGTTGGCAAATCATCCGCTATGTTTCTTATTACGCCTGATGAAAACAAAAAACGTATATCACGAGGTGCTTCAATGATGATAATTAAAACGAGGGCATCCCAAGCTTAATTCGTTTCTCGTTGAATTCAATCATATCTTGCTGACAAGCGATTGATATACTAAATTATATATCTTGAGGATATAGGCGTTCCCACTAAGGTCCCTGAAGGGGTAGGCAGAGGTGTATAGGTAATACCTATACACCCACTTTCCGCCAGAGATATATTTTAGATGCCAACGTGGCAGATGGCGTGTCAATCGCCGTTACTCAAACACAACTATACATAAGCCTTTGAATTTCTTCTCACACAACGTGTGAGAAGAAAAGGAAAACATCGAGAAGAAACCTGTTTTCCTTGAACTTTAAACTTGAACATATTTATTGTATCACTTGCATACAATAATTATCATTATTGCAATCATAAATTAAGCTCAGCTAATCTGTAACACGTCATTAATTGGCTATTAGGCGGTACGAAGTTCGGATCAGCTAGTTTTCTTATATTCGTATTCTGAGCGTGTGTGGTGCACCTTACCTACTTTATAAGGGTCTTTGTGTGAAGTTTTATAGCAATTGGTAGTTAAGCTGTTGTAATGTTGTGGCTGCTACTCCTGACTGCCTGCATACTTGGGGCTGGATATTATCGCTGGATAATGCGGCAAATATACCACTTGTCCAGGCACAACTAGTTGTTGACCGCCCGTGGCTGCATCCGCTTGCTTTATACAAGCTAACAATATGCTTCCTTTATGAAAAATAAAGCCGTGGGATCCGACTTTGTTGATCAGTTAACACGCTACCAGTTTTTATTCCAAATTACCAAGGCGTTGGACGTAGCAATGTTGACAACTCTGATATGTAAAGTAAAATGTCCAAGAATTGTGACATAAAAGGACTTTACTTGGTGGTAAACCAAGGTGGTACATAGTTGGGGAGATGTGGACCAAGTTTAGATAACCCCAATTGAAGACACTGGTGAGTGCAGAGTGATTTCAATATCCAGCTGTACGCTGCTTTCCGAGATGTAGATGCTGTGGAACGAAGGAGATTTTTGAATGACCCGTATAATAAGAGCCTGTAAACTGTCGTCCGCATGGCAATACATGCCTTCAGCCCATTGAATTATAGCTTCAATAGAAAGCTTCAAACACCTTTTCCGTAAAATTTAGGCTGACCATTATCATACAGTGCCAATTATTCCAGATAATTAAAACTAAAAAGCAAGAATTGATGAAAAGCAGTTTGGAAGAAACATGCAGCGGTGAGTTTGCAATTAAATTTAAGACATAATTGTGACATAAGACATTGTGTGCGAGCCTACGTTTAGGCGCTAAATGTATTGTCCCACATCGGTCTCACTGCGGGGATATTGTCAATGACTCCGGACACCATGGTCTATCCTGCATCAGTTGTGCCAGCCGGATATCACGTCATTCCTCCATAAATGACTTGATACGCCGGGCTCTGGTCAGTGGGACGCTACGAGTGTCGATACACTGGCTTCTTCCCGTCTTCCTGACACATCGATGACGGCCGGCGCCGCTGCTGCTCAGCAGGAGTGCCTCAAGCGCCGCAAGTATGCCTGTCTCGGGTCAGGTTATATATTTGCTGCATTTGCGGTTGAAACTCTGGGGCCTTGGGGTCCTGAGGCTCACCATCTTTTTAAAGAAGTCTCGCGCCGTCTAGTCGAGACCTCTCGTGACAGGCGGGCTGGAACATATCTCGCTCAGCGATCAGCGACAGCTCAGCTCAGCATTGCTATCCAGCGTGGCAATGCTGCTAGTCTTCTTGGCACGTTGCCTCGGGATACCGATTTGGGACAAATATTTTATCTGTAAGTAGTTAGTTTCAACTGATCTTTGTAAATATTACTAAAAAAAAGGTATAATTAATATACATATACATAATTAGTAGCAGGTAGTAGACAGAGTAAGCAAAGCGCAAACTATCTCTTCTGACTGCAGACCTCTTTCGGTTTACTCTTATTCTTATTATTACTTTGTTTTGTATAGTAAGCAACGACCTATTGTCGGGCCTACTTTGTTCCCCCATACTTAAGTACTATGCTGTAACGTAAAAATATTATTATTGTATACCTAATGATTTAAAAGAGTGTAAATGATGTAAAAGAGTAGGTAACCATGGAGTTTCTTGCCGTTTCTTCTCCATGGAAACGACCAACCCGAACTGTGCACCTTTCTCAACCTTTTATAAGTGCCCACCTAGGCCTATGTGAAATAAAAATATTTTGATTTTGATTTTGATTCATCATACATGCTAGCCAGTTATTGCTGACTCTCTCTCCTTCAGCACATTGTTATTAAAGATTATTCTTTCAGGTACAAAATAAAACCCGTAGTAGTATCAGCACACATTCAA
This sequence comes from Drepana arcuata, assembly GCA_016069955.1. Lineage (NCBI taxonomy): Eukaryota > Metazoa > Arthropoda > Insecta > Lepidoptera > Drepanidae > Drepana > Drepana arcuata. Next base: position 12,652 of record JACCPG010007283.1, read on the forward strand.
TACAAAGTTCATGTCTCATACGTTTATAAGACTTACAACACACTTTCTGTTTCACACCGATTAAATTACAGCTTCAGGTAAATTCAGGTGTAACCTTCGTGCCTGGTTGTAGCGTCTTAGTACACATTTGGGCAGCAAACAGGAACCCTGCATACTGGAGCCCGGACACTGACGAGTTCAGGCCTGAACGTTTCTTTGAAAAAAAACAATGCACGGGCGTTCATGTCGTTCGGATCAGGACCTAGAAATTGTATTGGCATGTAACTTTTGACTCACCACTTAAAGTAAGTGAAATAAGTGATGGCGATACAAAGTGTGCTGGATCTCAGGTTTCAAGCAGTACGTTAGCTTCAAATAGCGTGAAAATTGGATGCGTTATGCAGTAGGGAACAGCACCAGCATCCTTTTTGACCCTATTTATTTTTGCGTGCCCAGTCCGTCATAGATTTCCTTGTAAAGGCAGCTCTACAAGGAAATACTACATCTCTACACTTCTCGACTAAACCCCACGGGGTTTCTCGTGCTCATTTTGATACCGGGCCTCGTATTAGCCCGCTCCCGCAGCCACATTGTCATATTGTCGGTCATTCAAAAGCCATGACCATCGCACGCAGATATCGCACGATAGATCGCTAGAGGTAGAGATGTAGATAGGTAATACCCAAACAACTATACGTCTTACGTGGAACTGATAATATGTATAGAATTGTTCAGCAGAACTGGAATATTGAGGACTAGAGATGCACTTTCTGCGATTAGTGCTGAATAAGGTAAAGGTAAATACGAAGAAATTGATAGATGTAACTATGATAAACATAAATCCATAATTGCAGGCTACTAATACGCGATGACGTCGCTAAAGACATCTATAGCCTCCCTCATCAGACAGTTCCGGGTGCTGCCAGATGCCGAGGATATTGTCCACGATGGCCTCAACACCAAGTATATATATCTTATGGATACAAATAATCACCAATTCTATCTCATTAGGCAACATTTAATTAATTACACACAACACCATTAGATAGGGATCTATTTGTATTTGTATATATAGTCGTGCTAGAGTAGCGGCATCAGTCACGTTGGCACCTAAAAAATATGTGGCGGAAAGTGGCGTGTAGGTACTACCTAAACACCTCTGCCTACCCCTTCCGGGACCTTTGTGGGAAGGCGTGAGGATATCATTAAATAGGCATTGAGATTTGTCAGTATCGTAATATAAACAAAGGGCTTGAAGATAGCCCTCCCAAATGGGTTGTCGTAAAACGTACGCAGGATCCTCTCGATGTTTGCAAGTGCGATGCAAGTTCGAATCCCGACTGTACCAATGACTTTTTCTGAACTTAAGTACAGTGATTAGTAACAGCACGCAACCTGCTTACGTCTGAGAAGCAATTTAATGGCGTATGTATAGTCGTGCTTGACTAACTCCGACGGACTCGCCACGTCACTGTCAGTGTCACGTTGGCACCTAAATTATATCCAACTCTGCCTACCCCTTCGGGGACCCTTATGGGAAGGTGTGAGTTATCTAACTCTACTGTAGAAGTCTGCCTATCAGGAGACAATGAAGTCAGCGAAAGCGTTTCGTACTGCCTACTAGGGTGTTGAATATTTTCACTTAAAAAAAAACAATATTTTGTGAAATCTACTTTATTCAAAATATAGATAATTTTTCGTCAGGAGATGTCCGGTGAGTACGGTGACGGTCGACGGCAAGACTCGTGCTAGAACCGTATTTAGGCAAGCAGTGTTAGGCACGTAAACGTCCTTAATGTTTCATGTTGTTTTGGGCAGCGGTAATGTAGGAACTAATATTCGTAAATTGTACAAATTGACAGTTTATCCATGGCGCCAAAAAATATCACAAAAACAAAAACCATACAAAACATACATACATACATATCATCACGCCAAGTCCCTAACGGAGTAGACAGAGAGTATAGAGCGCCAGTTCTCTCTAGACTTACATTACCTCTTTCGCTTCGTCCACATTCATCAGTCTCTTCATACATGCTCGTCGGTTTCAAGTACTCTTAACGTTCCCGTCCTTCAGAGTCCGATCTATTTGATCCAGGTAGTTGGAACGTGGCCTTCCTCTGCCTCTTCTTGCCATGTAAAACTAATGACTGAATTTGTAATTAAATAGCATGACCTTCGAATAAAATTAATTTGTAGTTCGAATGGCGCTTCAATCCACATAATATTATATAACTAGCTGTCCCGCCCAGCTTCGCCCGGGTGAAAAAGTAAAATTTCCTGAAAGCCTTTCCTGATCGCAGCGCCACCTATCGGGTCCAATTGTGATGTAAGCTATCTTATCTTTTAAGTTGCATCAAACTGCACACGATGTGCAAATTTGATTGAAATCGGTTAAGTTGTTTAGGAGCCCATCGCGGACTTAATTGCCATAAAAAAGGTTATAGTGAGTCAATCTTAAAAGATAGACATATGCTGTCGCGGATTTTTTTTTAGAACTTTTAAAGAGGAACAATTCCCTCATGCATGATATTTTCGTAACTTAAACCGTTTACGCAGCGCACGCAATGGAAGCTCTCAAAAAGGAATAATTTTTCCCGTTCTTGTAACATTTTTCATTTATGCTTCGCTCCTATTAGTCGTAGCGTGATGTTATATATACAAAAATATTTTTTCAATTCCAACCAGTAGTTCCTGAGTTTAGCGCGTTCAAACAAACAAACAAACTCTTCAGCTTTATAATATTATAGTATAGAATAAATCTTAAAATGTTGGTATCGGTTGTTTGTTGGGTCGATATTGAATTTTAGATTTAAAGGGACTAAATCTAAAATTCAATATCGAATACAATAGTTTCTTGCGCACATTATCCATAATCGCTTAGTTTTATGTTTAGTTGTAGGGACGAGTGTACGTGTCAACATGCCTAAATAAATAAATTGACCTTTGGCAGCTGGGCTGACAGTTGAACTATGACAAGACTATTTAAACTCTTCGATTAGGTTTTGCTAGCTATGAGAATAGATGTTCAGCTGAGATAAATAGCAAAACCTTGGGGAAAACGAAACGTGTAACAAACAACATACGATCGCCACTTGATCGGTTGATCGGCTGGCAGCATTGATAGATGGACCTGCCTACCATATGCACTGTGGACCGAGGCGAAATTATTAACTTAGGGAATTTGATTGAGACTTTGATAAGACATAAATAGTACCTAGCCATCTACCAGTCCCTTTCAAATCGGTCAAGCTGTTTCGGAGACTAGCCAGAACAAACAGTGAATAAGTACTATTATTACGAATAAAATAAAGAGTGAACTAGATAGTCAACATTATTTATAAGTGTTGTTTTGTTATCAGTACCGAATATAGGTATCTCACTTGCAATTGGAATAAAATAGATAGGTTGGGCACACAGCCCGTAGAGATAATAAGTAAGATAAGAGATAAGAGAGTGATCAAGCGCGAGCTTTTTTGACTAACACCATGATCAACCACATAAGAATCCATGAGTAAAACAAAACCTGTCATGTTGCAAACTATAAATGAGAGAAGCATGACAGATGTTTCTAATAGACCAGCGACTCAAAACACAGGTGATGGATACCAGGGTGTACAATGGAGTTGACCTGTCAACGGACGACTTTCTAATTATAACTAGAACAAGGGGGTTTATCACAGGCTGGTGATTATACGCTGGGAGTCCCCGTTCAGCAATTGCAGACAACATCAAAATATAAGGGCTTCCGGATGCGGCTATTAGAAACAAATATCAAGAAAAGGTATCTGAACAGCTAGCATGTCCTTCGAAAAATAAATCTGCGAAAAAAAGCGCCTGCGACGCAAAGGTCGCAAGTTCGAATCCCGACTGTACCAATGAGTTTGTCTGAACTTAAGTACAGTGATTAGTCACACCACGAGCTTTACGGTGAAGGAAAACATCGAGAGGAAACCTGCATACGTCTGAGAAGAAATTCAAAGGCGTATGTATAGTCGTGCTTGAGTAACGGCGATGGACTCGCCATCTGTCACGTTGGCACCTAATATACCTCTGGCGGAAAGTGGGTGTGTGGGTATTACCTGTATAGGTACAGAGGTGTCTACCTCTGCCTACCCCTTCGGGGACCCTTGTGGGAAGGCATGAGGATATATTATTATATTATACCTCAGAAAATAATTGAATAAGCTTTTGTAGAGTTTAAAGCTGTGATTAAAAGTAAATTAATTCAATAAGCTTATTATATCTTACAACATCAGATTATTTGAATGATGGCCATGCATGGCAATGAATTGCTCCTCTTGTACAGAGTGTAGGTATATGTAAATAATCTTTTTCTACCCCTACGTAAAAGGGAACAGATTTTAAAAGAGAAAACCGGGGAGTTTGTTTCGCCGTTTCTTCTCCTGGCAGGTTTTTTTCTTGGAAACTTTCCTTATTAAGTTTTTATTAGGTGAGTACATGACGTTCAGTAACCTAAATAGAGAGTTCGCTAACCTAAATAAAATATTTTGATTTTGTATTTGATTGTGGTATGAAAGAAAGGAGAAAGAAGTGTGTAAGGAAAGAAAGGATTTTAAAAATAAGAAGAATATGAGGAAATACATTTTGGCTATGACCAGATCGGCAATTCATATTAAATTCAAATCAATTGTTATTGTTATTTTATTTAAAAAACACAGACCATTATTGATTCAAGCGTTTTCAAACAGGAAATTTTGAGTTGAAAAACGAGTAATATTATATTACTCGTTTTTCAACTCAAAATTTCCTGTTTTAATACGAAGTACCTGGATGACCGAGCTTAGCTCGGTAAATATAATATTATTAACTTTTTACAGTTGTGGTTGTCACTAATGTATCATGGTATACTTCACCTAACATTTAATGTTTATTCCATGTTAAGAAACGAAAAAGGTATGCCAATTAAAAAAATCATCTATCTAAACATATAATAAAAATGTAACGGATCCCTGTCTGTGCATGGAAGATGTATAAGAAAAAAATATGATTGGGACCTTTATCAACGCAAACAGAACCCAAAACACTGATTGTTAGAATTTTTGTCTGTTTGTCTGTGCGTATGTGCTCGCTAAACCTCAGAAACGGATTATAGATATGGTTTGTAAAACTGTAACGGAGTAACATCTGAACATGGTAGTTATATGTGAAAAAAATATGATTGGGACTTTGGGACCTTTATCAACGTAAACACACGTTGAGCCGTATCCTGCCGCAAATCTTGTAGACATCGCTCCTGTTGTTCGTCATTTTCAGTAGCTACACTTTGTGACGCATGCTGCCACAAATCTTGTAGACATCGCTCCTGTTGTTCGTCATTTTCAGTAGTTACACGTTGTGCTGCATGTTGCCGGAAATCTTACAGCCGTCGCTCTCGTTGTTCGTAATGTTCAGTAGCTACACGTTGTGCTGCTCTCTGCCGCAAATCTGGTAGACGTCGTTCCCGTTGTTCGTAATGTTCAGCTACACGTTGTGCTGCTCGCTGCCGCAAATCTTGTAGACGTCGACCCCGTTGTTCGTAATGTTCAGTAGCTACACGTTGTGCTGCTCTCTGCCGCAAATCTTGTAGATGTCGTTCCCGTTGTTCGTAATGTTCAGTAGCTACACGTTGTGCTGCTCGCTGCCGTAAATCTTGTAGACGTCGTCCCCGTTATTCGTAATGTTCAGTAGCTACACGTTGTGCTGCTCGCTGCCGCAAATCTGGTAGACGTCGTTCCCGTTGTTCGTAATGTTCAGTAGCTACACGTTGTGCTGCTCGCTGCCGCAAATCTGGTAGACGTCGTTCCTGTTGTTCGTAATGTTCAGTAGCTACACGTTGTGCTGCTCGCTACCGCAAATCTGGTAGACGTCGTTCCTGTTGTTCGTAATGTTCAGTAGCTACACGTTGTGCTGCTCGCTGCCGCAAATCTTGTAGACGTCGTTACCGTTGTTCGTAATGTTCAGTAGCTACACGTTGTGCTGCTCGCTGCCGCAAATCTGGTAGACGTCGTTCCCGTTGTTCGTAATGTTCAGTAGCTACACGTTGTGCCGCTCGCTGCCGCAAATCTGGTAGACGTCGTTCCCGTTGTTCGTAATGTTCAGTAGCTACACGTTGTGCTGCTCGCTGCCGCAAATCTTGTAGACGTCGTTCCCGTTGTTCGTAATGTTCAGTAGCTACACGTTGTGCTGCTCGCTGCCGCAAATTTTGTAGACGTCGTTTCCGTTGTTCGTAATGTTCAGTAGTTACACGTTGTGCTGCATGTTGCCGGAAATCTTACAGCCGTCGCTCTCGTTGTTCGTTATATTTTCAGTAGCTACACGTTGTGCTGCTTGCTGCCCGCAAATCTTGTAGAAATCGCTTCTGTTGTTCGTAATTTTCAGTATCTACACGTTGTGCCGCACGCTGCTGCAAATCTTGTAGACATCGTTCCCGCTGTTCGTAATTTTCAGAAGCTACACGTTGTGCTGCACGCTGCCGGAAATCATACAGACGTTGCTCTCGATGTTCGTAATTTTCAAGAGCTACACGTTGTACCGCACGCTGCCGCAAACCTTGTAGACATCGCTCCTGTTGTTCGTAATTTTCAGTAGCTACACGTTGTGCCGCACGCTGCCGCAAAACTTGTAGACGTCGTTCCCGCTTTTCATCATTTTCAGTAGCTATACGTTGCGCTGCACGCTGCCGGAAATCTTACAGACGTTGCTCTCGTTGTTCGTTATTTTCAGTAGCTACACGTTGTGCCGCACGCTGCCGCAAATCTTGTAGTCTTCGTTCCCGCTGTTCGTCTTCAGCGGCCATAGGCAACCTCTCGTAAACATCTAAATCACAAGACCTTTCTGCTCGTTATGTTAGTCAAGTTTTGCAAGACTCTTACTTTAGCACTACGTGTGGGACGAGCGGAAAGCTGATTATTTTCATGGTTTTCTTGAAATGAGTCTTGCTTGTCGATCACTATTTTCTTCAAGATATTCTTGAAACGAGTCGCGGCTGCGTGGAATTTTTTCTTCTTTTAGGCATTTTGTCATGCATGTAAACAATTGATTTTATATATAATACGTCTACGATAACGTCAAACCAGGCTTAAAGTTTGTTGCTTAGCAACGCTTTATTGTTGGAAATTAGGAGATTTTCATTGCCTAAAAACATGGATATAACAACTTTTTTTAAAAATGAAACCTAGCCAGATCGATTTATCGCCCCCGAAATCTCCCTCCTAGCAAATTTCATGAAAATCGTTGGAGCCGTTTCCGAGATTCAGATTATATATATATATACAAGAATTGCTCGTTTAAAGGTATAGGGATAATATTACTCTTTCCACAATATGAGGTAGTTTTTGCTTATATTCGTATTCTAAGCGTGTGTGGCCGTGCACCTTACTTACTTTATTAACGTCTACGCGAAGTTTTATAGCAATTGCTAGTTAAACTCTTAACATGAGTACACAGCTTTAAGATAACTAAGTGTTATTTAAATACATTTTATGTCCTAATAATACCACATAAATTCACCAAGTTAATTCTAGTCTAATTATCGCGGACAATGTTTTATCTACTACTCCTGGTTGTGGTCATACTTGGGACTGGATATTATCGCTGGACAATGCGGCGCATATACCACTTGTCCAGGCAGATCAAATGTGATGTGCCAACCCTGCCCCTTATTGGACATGCGCACCACTTTTTAGGAGATAAAACAGGTCAGTTTAAAGGGTAATTAGAGGTGTTATTATTCATACCGCAAACGGTTTTTATTCACATTGCTGGAAAACACAAAAATACCATCGTACCACTATTAGCGTTTCACTAACAGTGTCACTACCTGCGGCAAGCTTGGTGTGGACAGGGCTTACACAATAACAACAATGAATTTCCAATAAGGAGTACTTTTGACGTGATACATAAAAAATGCAAACGTTAACGTACTAAGTTACGTTAACGTATATAAATAAATCCACAGACTTTTTTCACTCTTTACAGAATACAATGAAGGAAATCTTTTATTTTTTATTTATTTAAAATTATTTTATTAAAAGACATTATAAATCTGTCTATTACGTAGATATTCCAAAATTTTAAATAACTTAGTGTTTTGTAGCTTACCTATATAAGAGAGAAAACAAATACAAAATAACGACAGCTTTAAAATGTAATATCAATATACCTGGGAGATACCTGGGAGAATTCCACACAAATTGACCTAGTCCCATGTTAAGCAAAGCTTGTGTTATGGTAACTAGACAATGATATATTTACTTATATAGATAGATATATACATAAATACATAGGACATCCAAGACTAAGGTACAAATACTTGTGTTCATCACACAAATATTTGCCCTCAGCGGGATTCGAACCCGCGACCTCAAGTTTCGCAGTCAGGAGCTCTAACCACTAGACCAGACGGTCGTCAAATATAAATTATATATTCACTAACAAAATATAATATTAGTGTATTGTAGTATTCAGCATAACTATTGAAGAGAGATCCGCACGGCCAAAGACTTTCAATCACAAATGCCAAAAAATTATTCCTGAATCTAAGGAGCATAATTGAGATTTCACACACGACAAGTCTACGAACAAGATCATACATATTCCTCATAATAATAATCATCATTTGCATTTGCATTTGCATAAAACATGGTATAAATTGGTGTCTTGTGAATAATTATTATGCATACATGTTTGCTGAGTTTTCAGCATGCAAATTTAGGTTAGTGTTTATAAAAGTCTTTAACTCTATATAAGTTATTGTTATTCAACCATTTATACAATTAATATTAAACTGCCTAGAGCTTAACAAGCTTAATTTACTACAAGGTAACGTATTATATACTTTAATGCACATGATGACATGAACAGACAACTTTTACTATAATTAGTTAAGCTGTGAATTTCACTAACGACAAGTCTGTTCGATTCGGAGAGCATTAGGGTCCTTGGGGTCGATATTTCTAGCTACGTTCAGTTCCGTGGTCATTTAGAGGACAAAGCTAAGCTGGCGTCGAGGAAGCTCGGTGTGCTCAACAGAGCTAAGCAGTACTTCACATCTTCACAAAGACTGCAACTTTATAAGTCGCAAGTTCGGCCACATATGGAGTACTGCTGCCACCTGTGGGCTGGAGCCCCTGGATACCAGCTAGGGCCTTTTGACGAGGTTCAGAAACGCGCCGCTAGAATTGTCGACGATCCTTTGCTCACAAGCGGCTTGGAATCACTAAGTCTGAGGAGAGACTTTGCCTCCCTGTGTGTGTTCTACCGCTTGTATAACGGAGAGTGTTCTGCAGAATTGTTCGACATGATGCCCACTTCCACCTTCTACCACCGCACCTCTCGCCATCGACGGGGAATTCATCCCCATACCTTGGAACCACAAAGGTCTCGCACTGTGCGCTTCCAAATGAGTTTTCCTCTCGCGCGAACCGCGAACCGCGAACGCTCAGGCTGTGGAATGAGCTCCCCGTTGAGGTTTTCCCTGGAGAGTACAGCATGGAGTTCTTCAAGATGGGTGGGAAAAGATTCCTGCAGGGTCGGCGACGCGCGAGTGATACTCCTGGTGTTGCAAGCGTCCATAGGCGGTGGTAACCGCTTACCATCAAGCGGACCGCATGCTTGTTTGCCACCCAAATGGTATAAAAAAAAGTCTGCCTAGATCTCCACGATTTCGTGCGCAGAAGCTATCTACTGTTTGAAAGAGTTGTTCATGTCTCCCTATAAACATACCGACTTCATAGATATATAGAGAAGGTTGTGGCATTAGTCCAAGTCTCTTAAACACTGGTTGGCACGAGTCCAAAGGACAAACACCAAAGGTTACAAAGTAGGGTCAAAAAGCGATGGGTGGTTGGTTGCCTGCAACACAAAGATTGCAAGTTCCGACCCCGACTCTAACAATGATTATTCTGAACTTGTACGGTGATTAGTTACACCACGAGCTTTGCGGTGAAGGAAAACATCAAAAGGAAACCAACATACGTTTGAGAAGAAATTCAAAGTCGTATGTAAAGTCGTGCTTGAGTAACGGCGATGGACTCGCCATGTCACGTTGACCACCGAAAATATATCTGGCGGTCAGGGTACTTATGAGGTAAGTAAGGTAGTGAGGTACTTAGGTTGTGTCACTTGTTTAATTTGTCTAATTTGTGAATGTGAGAACATTGTAGGCTTTGTAGATTCTTAGATCTTGCTAACATTGTTATAATTATCTTGTTTTATGTATGCTTTGTATAGTAAGCAGCGACCTATTGTCGGGCCTACGTTGTTCCCCCATACTTGGGTACTATTGCTGTAACGAAAAATATTATTGTTGTATATGCCTAATGATTTGAAAAGAGTAACCATGGAGTTTCTTGCCGGTTCTTCTCCATGGAAGCGACCAACCCGAACCGTGCTCTTTTTTCGACGTTTTATAAGTGCCCACCTGGGCCTATGTGAAATAAAAAGATTTTGATTTTGATTTTGATTTTGTAAGGTAAGGAAAAATATATCTTATCACAACAGTTTGGTCCATCTTAATAATGTGTTTATTATTGAGTTAATATGTAATGCCATACAATTTGGCCCCTGATCTCGTGGTAGCAGGTGAAGTGAATACCTACACCAAGTAATAAATTATAACTTTAGATTTCCAATTCAAATTTTAATCAAATATCTATGCATCATTAAAACACGCTTTATTTTTTTTATACAGTCTTTGAATTAAACATGTCATACCGTTATACAATTTGTAGTTTTCCTTCTTTTCTTTCAGCTAAAATGAATGCCATTAAACTTTTTGGACGGGAGGCTATCAATCAAGGTGGTTTGACGCACTGCAGCATAGGACCTCACTACTTAATTGGTATTTCAAACATTTAAGTCGGTATTTCGACACACCAGAAATCGAATACACTGGACCGCAAGAAGAAAGGGTCGGTTAGGATATTTTGAATATCTTCAAACCTGACTGACCTGACATGAATGCGCAATAATATCAGGAATACCGTTGATCATTACCAAAAACAGCTTAAGGACAGGACTAAAACCGATCCTTGACTTACAACCATGGTTTGTTTATCTCGACATATCCTCCTACAGTTAAACTTGAATTTTCTGTCACCACTAGCTTTGTGCGTGGTCGAAATCCCAACCCATACGAAAAAGCCGTATGGTACTTTGTTTTTATTGCAAAACTAAAACAAACGCGAAACTATTGATTAGATTTTTGTTACTAACTACTTACTTCAACTAAGATCATTATTTGACAAGAAGCATGACGAAAGATTTTGAAATCCTATTGTATATGTAGCTACAAATTTACTATTTTCGAAAACATTTATAATTTTTATAACTATATTTCCGTGATAAATTAAGGTTTATCTTACTTTAAGGCCGTTTTGTCATGGCGTCCGTTACAATTACATATTGCGTGAAATATAAATGGATTCCTAAGTTAAATAAGTGGTGTCCCTATGTGTAAAAATACATCAATATCTACACCCAACATGTTGTTTGTATATGTTTTACATGTATAATATATCCTCACGCCTTCCGACAAGAAAATAATAACAAATATTCCAGACATTTCTATTCCAGAATATCCCGAACTCGCGACTTTATTTCTGTGAGGAGCACCTTGATATGAGTCTGTTATCGTATACTGATAGGTTTTAAATTTAAAACCTTGAACGTGAAATAATTGGTTGGAATATTTATGTGTATACATTTGTATTTATCTAAACCACAAATTTTTGACATTAATGTCACAAGGAGGTTTACACATTCCTAAACTCAGATCTTGCAACATCCACAAGTCTAACAAAGGCTGTTCGCCTTAATAAAGGCTAGTTCCCTTGTTAAAGAGTCGAGAAATTACACTTTACTTAATAAGTCGATCCAAAATCCAAAAGCGTAATCTCAACGAAACTATGCGACACTGAAGTTTACTCAAATATCATGCATCTTTTTAAGATCCTTTTTATACGTAGCAGAATTCAATTCAAAAATTCAATTTCAATTCGACTGAAATCGAAAAAAAACAAGATTCGAAGATTTTTTGAATTCTGTCATAATAAAAAATATAGTGTTCAAATAATCTTCGATTATTTGAATTCTGTCGTCACGCCTAGTAACATAAATAAATAAAAAGGTTTTATACATTATTTAATGTAGTCCTTATCTCATAAAGTCAGGAGATCAAGATAAGTTTTCTAACAGACGCTTTTTCTTCGCGGTCCAATGTACGTATCTCAATACGTAGCTTCTGCTATCTGAACTTCCCAACTTCATTTTTTTATTTCAGTCCTAGCTGACGTTCCTGACTTAGAGGTGCTTATGAAGCTATGCCTTGAGAAGGATGGTTTAATGTCCTTCCTTAAGCTTGGAGTTGGTGACGGATTACTTTTTGCGCCAGGTAAGTATACTGCTAAATCACTGGTCTGGCTTTGGAAGTATTGTACAGTGGTTATTCAAACATCCGAATATTGTGAATGTTAATTGTATTTTTCGATTCGTTATAGTGTCAATTTGGCATCCCCGTCGTAAAATCGTCGCTCCGACCTTTAGTCAGAAGAACCTGAACAAATATGTCAGCGTATTTGCCAAGCAGAGTAGCGTCATGGTGTCTCTGTTAAAGCAGGCTCCTAAGAGCAGCATCTCACTTTGGGACTACTTCACCAGTTATTCCATGGACTCCGTGTGTGGTTTGTATTTATTACTAGACCCGCAGTTACACCGGCGTACGATTTGATTTCATTGATCATTTTGATTTCTGGATTGGTGTTAATCCAGCTAAGTGTATCTCTGTGCTAAAGTTGATCCAGATTCAGTTTAGTAGATTTTGCGTAAAAGCGGAACACGGTATGTGTTCCGCTTTTACGCAAAATCTGCATGCATGCAATGCATGATAGATTTTGCAATATCAATCATTTTCGCATTTTATAGTGGGATAACATCTCAAACAATATTACCCAAAAGCGAGTAAATACGCAAATGCAATTGTACCGACCTCTCTTAGGCAGGTTATTTTCTTATTTCTCTCGTAGCCGAGTAGTCTCTCGAGTTCCGAAAACGTTTCCTACTTAACCAAAAGGCCATTTACATTCAAAACATTAAGAGCGTAAGTTGCGTTTTTGTCAATATCTGAATTGCTTGATACCCACCTTTTAACCGCTAGATGGATTTCGACAGTTCAGGTAAGGTTCTATTGATCCAAGGTGTTTTAAAAACATGAATATATAAAAAATTTCGCACAATGTTTTTATATCTTCACACCTCCCCAAGTTCGCGGTATGACTCACTGTACTTAAGTTGAGAAAAACTCATTAGTACAGTTTGGGGTTCGTTAGCAATTTTTGTCAAGCACTCGACCACTGAGGCCACCATCTAGTAAGTCGTTCATTTTCTAATATAAAGCAGTGTTTTGAAGACGATGTTAAAATTAAATTTGAAGATGTCATAATATAAAACACATTTTTTTTTATTATGAACCAAAAGGTTGTAATTAATTAGTCCCAGTTACTATGCTTAATATTGAAACTTTAAAATACTTACCTAATCTAATTTGAACTTTTCTTTAGTGTACAAATTGCTTTAAGTTGTATTTTTGCAGTCGGGTCTATTTTTCTTCCCGCTATCTTTAGAGATTTTTCCGTTTTTTTTAGAAACGACGCTGGGAATTAAATTAAACTCCCAGCAAAATCCAAAACAGCCGTTTCTCAAGGCATTTACTAAGGGCTCACAACTTGCTGTTGATCGCCTTTGTAGCCCGTGGATGCATCCGCTTGCTTTATACAAGTTAACACCGCAATATGCTTCCCTTATGAAATATAAAGCCGTGGGATCTGACTTCGTTGATCAGGTAACATTCCAGTTTTCCAAATTACTAAGGCGGTCAATATCGTTAGTAATGTTGACCATCTTGAGATGTATAGGGAAGTGTTCCAGAATTGTGACATACTCGTAAAAGGACTCTTATTTGGCGGTAAACCGTAGGAACTAGGTCACAGTTGGAGAGTTGAAGAAACTTAATACCCGTGGACTAATTTTAGGCAATCCCAATCGTAGACACTAGTAAAAGCACGCGCAATTTCAATATAGGTACAGTTGTTCGCTGCTTTCCATAGATGTAAATGCTATTTACATCTATGGAAAGCAGCTATCTATGGAAAGAACGAAGATTTTTTAAAGACCCGTAGGTATAATAAGAGCATATAAACTTTCGTCCGCAATGCAATGGATATCTCCTATAATAGAGGGCATATAAATGATATGCAGAAACTAATATAAACATGATAGCAAATATCCTTGACGGGAGTAATGGTCGCACAATTTATCCACAAAAATATCATGACCTATTTGCACAATCCTTCAGGTAGTCCGTTGAATTGTAGATTCGATAGAAGAACCGAATGCCAGACTCGAAATAATGCCTTCGGGTAATAATTAGACTCACACCAGGCCATTATCTTTATCCGAAAGTGCAAATTGTTACAGATTATTAAAACTAAAAGGCAAGAATCAATGCAGAGCAGTTTAGAAGAAACACGCAGTGGTGAGTTTGCAATAATAGTAACGACCTATATTGTCGGGCCTACGCTGTTCCCCCATACTTAAGTACTATTACTGTAACATAAAAATATTATTATTGTATACCTAATGATTTGAAAAGAGTAACCATGGAGTTTCTTGCCGGTTCTTCTCCATGGAAAGACCAACCCGAACCGTACACCTTTTTCGACCTTTTATAAGTGCCCTAGGCCTAGGCCTATTTAAGACAGAACATCGACCACAAACTAAATTTACTATATGATAATTAGGGGAAGGTGGGGTAATTGCGAACACCTAAGGGAGAACTGCAATGAAATAAAGTTATAAAAGTCTTTTATTGATACATTTTAACTTAAACTAATCATTTTTGTACTCTCATAATCAACTTTGATAAATATTTAGTATAAAATCAAATTTTGAGGAAAAAACAAAACACTTGGTGTCCGGAATTACCCGCAGTATGTGGGGTAATCACGAACATAACCTAACCGGCACAGAAATCACAGATAAAACCTCAAGACGTGCTATATCGGTGAATGGGCAAATTCTAGAGCAAGTGAATGAATTTGTATATCTTGGAAGCATGTTCACACGAGATGGAAAGTATGAAAAAGATATTGAAAGAAGGATAACTGCCTGAAATAAGGTGAATGGAATGGAGCCTTGTCGGCGTTGATGGGCAGTAAAAGTCTGAGCAAGAATGCTCGAGTTGCTGTCCACAACGCGATATTGGTACCTACCTTATTGTATGGCAGCGAATCCTGGGTATGTCAGAGAAAGTATGAAAATAGCTTGAATGCAGTCGAGATGCGATCTCTTCGAAAATGTGCGGCGTAACGATATTAGATCGAATCCGCAATGAAGAGATTCGCAAATCAACTGGAGTGAATGAGGGCGTGATTGTAAAGATGAAGAAAGGCATGTTACGTTGGTTTGGACACATAGAAAGGATGAGTGAAGAAAGATTGACGAAACAGATATACAAAGCAAAGAAGAGGCAGAGGAAGGCCACGTTCCAACTACCTGGATCAAATAGATCGGACTCTGAAGGACGGGAACGTTAAGAGTACTCGAAACCGACGAGTATGTATGAAGAGACTAATGAATGTGGACGAAGCGAAAGAGGTATGTAAGTCTAGAGAGAACTGTCGCTCTATACTCTCTGCCTACCCCGTTAGGGACTTGGCGATATGTATGTATGTATTAACTTAACTTGAACAACGAGCGCGGCTTCACCTCACCAGTTACTGTTCGGAACTAAGTTCGGGTCCGACTCACGATTGCGATACTCGAGATATACTACTATTTCTTTCTAACATGCGAATACCTTAGTGTTCGCCATTACCCGCCATCCGTGATTCCCGCACCCTCCTTTCTTTTTATGATTTTTGATGATACATTATTATCAGACTGCAGTCTTCCCTCTATCGGTTCATTCTTATTCATCATACATGCTCGCCCGTTTCAATTAGGTACCCAGGTACTTGGTACTCTTGGCGTTTCTATTTATGATGGTTGCAACAATTTGAGCTAAGAAGTTGTGTCTTCGTCTGCTTCTACTTCCAGACGTGCTTTATGAATCTCCGCATTGCGGATTCGATCTATACGTCATTCGAATAACGTGTTATTTCGAAAGAAATGCATGTCAACTGCATTTGAACTAATATACTATCATGCATCCTCTGACACAAAAAGTATCACGATATAGCTCCATTTACGTTATTACCGGCAGAATGGCGGCATCACACACCATTGATTGACTCCGGCCTTCTCCCATGACCCTGACACATCTCCTGTTAATACTGTACCACTATTTAGAAAGCACAGTCTTTTTTCTAAGTACTCTTTCAGGTAGAAGCTTCTGCTTAGGCCACCGGAGTGACAAGATAGCGATAGGCCCTAAGCCGAGCCCAAATAAGTCTGGGATTCACCGCGGTATTTGTCACACGTTTATTCTGTGCCGCTAAATGCTAAACGGAAGAATAGGATTCTTCCGTTTAGTTTCGGATATGCACACAACATCTAACTCGCTCTCCTTAAGCACATTGTTGTTAAAGGTTATTCTTTCAGGTACAAAAGAATATACTAAAACATTCCTTGACTATCTCATAGAAAGTGATACAGGATTAACTGACCAGGTATTGAGAGAAGAATCACTGCTCTTAATTTTGGCCGGCACTGACACATCAGCTGTGGGCATTGCGTACGTAGCCCTCATGCTGTCTAGGCACCAGGATATACAGGAGAAGGTACACCAAGAGTGAGTAGCTATTATACCTCATGATCAGGACTGATTAGGCCTGACAATTACGTATTATAACCATCATTATGCCAATGCAAATGTTGTTTTGGAAATATGACGACGTTGAAGATTGACGCATTCAGGTGAGGGGATCAAATAAATCAATGATTACTTGTATTCACAGGATATTAGAAGTTATCGGAGACACGGAGCGACCTATAGAAGCACAAGACCTGCCTCATCTCAAATACTTAGAAGCCGTCATCAGGGAGACGCTCCGGCTGCATCCACCAATTCCTCTGCTATTGAGGAAGGTCGAGAATTACGTTCTTTTACGTAAGTTCCTAATGGTAAAGGTTAAGGGTGGGTTAAAATATGCAAACTCATCCCGCACGTCCATAGGCTCCGATTTTATTCTATTTCTGAGGATAAAGCAAACGAGCGCTCTTTCTGCCTTCCCCATGCACAGTTTTGCAGTAGAATTACTTCACAGCCAGTTTTATCGAGTTGATTGAATAGTTGTTTTTCTTTTGGTGTCCCTGTAGCGTAGCGAATAACTTCAACAGTAACTAGTGTTTGAAGTTCGTTATCAAACGACTCTAGCAATACTACATCATCATCGGCGTAATGTCAGCTCACATTACCTTCGATATATTTTTTTCCCGATTCGTTCGTTCATAAGCCTTACAAGTCACTTTCGGATTCACACCGATTAATTACATTACAGCTTCGGGAGTGACCCTCGTGCCTGGTTGTAGCATCTTAGTACACATTTGGGCAGCAAACAGGAACCCTACATACTGGGGCCCGGACGCTGACGAGTTCAGGCCTGAACGTTTCTATGAAAAAGGCAATACACGGGCGTTAATGGCGTTCAGTTCAGGACCCAGAAATTGTATTGGTATGTTCCTCGTTTTGACATTGTGTGACAAGTGAGAGAGAGTAAATTTATGAGAAGATTAAAGAAATGTTCTGCTGAACTGGAATACTTAGGACTGGAGATGCACTACTTCAGATTAGGGCTAAATAAGGTAGAGGTGCTGTAGAATTCGAAGGAATTAATAGTTATAATATATCCTCACGCCTGCCCACAAGGGCCCCCGAAGGGGTAGGCAGAGTTGTGTAGGTAATACCCACTCACCCAGTTTCCGCTGTGTATATAAAAATGTAAGTGCCAACGTGACAGATGGCGAGTCCATCGCCGTTAATCAAGCACGACTATACATACGCCTTTGATTAGCTTCTCAAACGTATGCAGGTTTCGTCTCGATGTTTTCCTTCACCGTAAAGTTCGTGGTGTAACTTATAGGTACTGTACTAAAGTTCAGAAAAACTCATTGGTACAGTTGGGATTCGAACTTGCGATCTTTGTGTCGCAGGCAACGCAAAACACGCGGCCACCACGGCTTATGAATTAATTAATAGTTGTACCTATGATTAATACAAATCCCTTATCGCAGGCTACCAGTACGCGATGTTGACGATGAAGACATCTATAGCCTCCATCATCAGACAGTTCCGAGTGCTGCCAGCTGCCGAGGATATTGTCCACGATGGCCTCAGCACCAAGTACAGACCTATACAGGAGGCGTTTGAGATCATGATGAAGGATGTTAATAGGTGCTTAGTTCGTCTGGAGAGTCGAAATTAAATCAAATTAGGTACACAAAAGTAAACTAAATGGCATAAATGGGAAAGTTTGTATGTGTGAATGTTTGTTACCTATTGTTTGGATGAAATTTACCACATTACTTTTAATTAATAGGACATGTTTTATCCTAAGCAAATATCAAATATATTTTATTTTATTCTAATGTCAATTCGGTAGTAGTGTGGGTGACGACTATCTCGTTTTTATACTATTTTTTGTCAAAAACAAATATTATATTATTTTAATATATATAATATACAAATTATCCAGCCTTTATATTTAATACAACAAGAGTGGCAAACAAGCATACGGCCCACCCGATGCCCACCGAAAACTGTTACCGCAGCCTAATTACGCTTACAATACCGAAGTATCACTTGCGCGTTGCCACTCTGTGTTCGGAGAGTTATACTGTGTTAGCAGCATAATGGGCTAATCCCTCTGCTGCCTCTTTTGTTTTGGAATATAAGCCAAAACGCAAACCAGGTTCGGAACGTCAAAAGTACCTACACAAAGAAACAAGCGAGCATCTACAAAGAGAATGATGAATGATGTTATTTTAATCATCACCGTTCAAAAAAGAACTCAAGTATTTCCTTGTATTCACTTTTGTTTATTATATGACTACACGGGTCAACAAAACCCAAACGTAATTATAACACTTTTGATCCTCTTTATACAACCCGTCAACCTGGGCGATGATATTACAATATAGATATACACAAATTGATATATGTAGCATCAATACAAAATCATTTTTTAATTAACAAAAAGTTCCAGCTTTAACACTCTGCAGATCTACCATAGAGTAAATTAAATCTTGCTTGGCAGCAAAAATATATACCTACCTACTATGCGTTAGATATAAATAATTACCGATTCTATCTCAATAGGATTTTTTATTTATTTCATATAGCAACATTAAAACGCCATTGAAATTTGTCAGTATCATCATATAAAAAATATTATATATCTTCACGCCCTCCCATATGGTTCCCATAAAGGGTTGGCAGAGGTGTACGGTACCCACACAACAACTTTCCGCCGGTTCACGTGACGGATACCGAGTCCATCGCCGTTACTCAAGCACCTCAGTTTCCCGGATCCTTAAGATATTTTCCTTCACCGTAAAGCTCGTGGTGTGACTGTAATTAAATTTAGAAAAACTCATTGGTACAGTCGGCATTCGTTCCTGTAATATTTGTGTAGCAGGCAACTAGGCGAAACACTCGGCCACCACGGCCCCAATAGAAACACGAATAAATAAAATACTATAACCCTTCTTACAATTGCGACCCAATACATTTACCAATTCCACATAGTGTAGTGCGGTGACCATAGGCTACTCTCTCTTGGTCATAGGCTACTCTTTGTCATACAAGGCACTCCAGCCTCGCAGTACAATTTGTTCCAAAATTCCACACGTTCTCTCTCACAATACTGCCCAGTTGTGAAGGATTTTGAGATGTTCAAGTACTCTCTGCCAGCTTTCGTATATGGAGGCCATTTGAAGCCCATGCTGCTGTCTGGGGTTGGGTTACTGGGAATATAAAATAAAATTAAAACTACACAAGTTTGTAGGTATATTTATATGTACATGTCCAATTTTTAGCTCCGTCAGCAGACAAATTGAACATGTCAAAAAACGTATATGATAGGTATATATGTATATTTCTTCATATCGAATAGTTAAAAGGCAGTGATAAGCCACACCAGCTTTACGGTAGAAGTACGGAAGAAGAAAACATTGAGAGAAAACCTACATGCGTCTGAGAAGAAATTCTATAAAGCGTATTAAAATGGTAAATGTGTCTGTTATTGGTGCGCATATCAGAAATTGTAATCCTAGCACACCCTCTGTAAAGTTTTAATATGTATACTGTTGGCATGTTGACAATATTTGTGTCACTTGTTTAATTTGTCTAATTTGTGAATGTGAGAACATTGTAGGCTTTGTAGATTCTTAGATCTTGCTAATATTGTTATAATTATCTTGTTTTATGTATGCTTTGTATAGTAAGCAACGACCTATTGTCGGGCCTACGTTGTTCCCCCATACTTGGGTACTATTGCAGTAACGAAAAAATATTGTACATGCCTAATGATTTGAAAAGAGTAACCATGGAGTTTCTTGCCGGTTCTTCTCCATGGAAGCGACCAACCCGAACCGTGCTTCTTTTTCGATGTTTTATAAGTGCCCACCTGGGCCTATGTAAAATAAAAAGATTTTGATTTTGATATCTTAAATAAATAATCGTGCTTGAGGAACGGCGATGGACACGCCATTTGCCACGTTGGGACATAAATTTATACCTCCGGCGGAATGTGGGTGTGTGGGTACTATCCACACAGCTCTGGAACCACTTATCCCTTCGGGAACCCATGTAGGATTCTAGACTATTCTATATAAATACTCGCGTTAAATGTTGGTCCAAACATCGCACAAAACCTACTGCATGGAATTTAATACGGACAACAATGCCCATCGGTCTTTAGGAAGGCGAGAAGACTTAGAAATTAAAAGCTGTAACTTACCCAGTTCTAGCAAAGTCAGTCCAAAGTTTAGAAAGCCTAAACACAATGTCTCGAACTTCCTCGCTTTCTTGATAAGTGTTCTTGTTATACGAATTGTGAAACAAGTAGAAAATGTCATCAGCGTGAGCTGCGCCTTTCTTGTCAGCATATCCGAGTGAAATTTTCACTGCGTTCAAATCGCTTTCCAGGTCAAACTTATACATATAAATCGGCTGGTTAGTCGTTATGTAGAAATGAAGAAACCGATGTATGTTGTAACTAAAGTGCAAGTCGGTTTGCAAATTAACGATCGCGTCTGTCGAGTCTCTGGATATGATTTTGTCGCCAAAGTAGAATCTCTTAATCTTTTCCCCTAATTCTGTTATTCTTTCTTGCGATACTTTCTGTGCTACCTCGCTAGGTACGAAATAGCCTGGGTGCTTTGTTAGAAAATCACACTTTATTAGTTGATCACTTAACATGAATAATCCTTCGGCACTGTTGTATCCTATCATTAAAGGAACTTTGGCTATCTTATTAGCTAATACCATTCCAACGGGATCTTCGTTCAGAAAAGCATCTACGCCTTTGAACTCCTTTTCTACGACTGGTCCAAAATGTAACGGCAAACCTCTATATTTTTCATCATCTGTCCTAGTTTTGAGATTCGCCTTCGTTAATTTTATCGCGGGCACGGTTCGCAAGAATTTCAGCAATTCATATGCATCATTCGTATCTTTGCCCAAGTAGCTCCCTAATCGGAATGCTCGCTCCTTCGCGCCTTTTCCGTAAGCCCAATCATTTATGCAAACGCCGCTCTGTGCTATGACTTTGCTGAACATACCTCGAGACATGGGAGATAGCATATGAAACGTTGCTGAGCTAGAACCCGCGCTTTCACCAAATATAGTAACATTATCAGGATCTCCACCAAACTTCGCGATGTTTCTATTCACCCATTTGAGAGCCAGAACTTGGTCTTTCATGCCAGCATTGCCTGGAGCTTCAGGAATTTCGAGAGCTAAGAATCCTAGGACTTCTAGTCTATAGTTAATAGTGACTAGGACCACGTCGTGCTGGAAAAGAAACTCGGGACCGTAAGTATAAGAGTCTCCTGAACCAGAACTATAAGCTCCGCCGTGTATGTAAACCATTACGGGTAACTTGGATTTTTCCTTTAAGGTTTTTGTGTATACGTTTAAGTAAAGACAGTCTTCGCTTCCCTCTTCAAGTTGTCCTGTGCTTATATCGAACTGTGGGCAATTTGGTCCATGCTCCGAAGCATTGAAAACTCCTTCCCAAGGCTTTACAGGCAGGGGAGCCTAAAAATAAATTTTAATTATTACTTTGGTAAAATCTATAACAAGGAAAAAGGAATGGGCTTATAATGATGATCCTAGATCGTTGTCGTGAAGTTTCAAAGACCCAAAAGGTGTTTAAAAGACTCTATAAACCCTCCATTAATGAAGTGTTAAGAAAGCACTTCTTTGATAATTAAGTATATATAATTAACGCAGATAGCTATACTAAAAGCTAACGGACTAACTAAGGGTGCCATGACGCTCTCTTCTCGCCGGAAATATAGTTCGGCGCTAGAAAACCACGTTCCAAATACCAAGATCAAATCGATCGGTCATTCAAGGACGGTAACGTCAAGAGTATTCGACTGATGAATGTGGACTAAGCGAAAAATTATGTAAGTATAGAGAGAACTGGCGCATTAGGGACTCGGCGTGATGATTATGTATATAAGCTATAATTGAAATACACGCGTTACCTGGAATCGTAAGTCTCCAACAGGCGGTTGTGCATAGGGGATGCCTTTAAAACTATAATATGTGGAGCCATCTAGAAGATTACTAGTCGTTCCCTTTAACGTACCTTCTGCTACTGTTGTCATTGGTGTGTTCTGGAAATGTATATGTAAATGTAAAACTGTAATTCTCAATGAAAAAAAAGCCTGCCCTAAGTATGCTAGTCCATGCTGAGTTGTATAATCTGTCTGTTTGGACACAGGCTAGTCAGTCGGCTTGTTTTATGATGATCATCGTCATCATCATCATCATCAGCATCATAATTTTCACCCCATATGCACCCACTGCTGGTTATAGGGTTATAGGGGATCACAGGTGTAAAACTTTGTATAAAAAAAATTTACATTGCAATAAGTTAAATACTAAATTATGATGCATAAAATTAAGAAAATAATAAAACAATACAATTTAACTTTACAACACGAAAACATATCTTAAATATATACATTTTCCCAACCAGGTAAGCATGCAAGGCATTGTAAGAAATATTTTACATAGCTTATAGCCCAGCTTATCATTCTAAGAAGTAAATGTATTTATTTATATAAGTTCTATGTTCAATACATCCTACTACTACTAACCACATTCCTCTTTGAAGCAAAAACTACTATAAGGAATTGGATGTAATTTTGCACAGAGATAAATTATTAGCTGAGAACGTAAAGGATATGTTTAATTCCTGAAAAAAAACAAAAAATTTACCATTTAAATCAAATTTTATTCAGGTGACACCACAGGGTATATATATACGGTGATCTGTGTATATACTGTATATATCTGTATATATTGAAATATAATGAATTTTGTATAGAAATAGATGGGTCCTTGAAAAAATCTTTATGTTATTGGTAACAAATTCATGCATGCAATGTGGAGGCCACACCCCTATATATTGAAAAATAACTATATTCCACACACAGATTATTGGTTGCTGTAATGAAAATGATGTATTTAAAAAACAAATTATCACAGGTTAGTTGTGTTCACACAAGTGCTATGTAGAATCATACTACTTCACCTGAAATGTGCCAAAATGCTTCCTAAAATTCTGCCTGGGTAGAAACTGTGAGATTTTGTCCATCTAACCCATGCAAAAAATACTCAATTAATAACAATGATAAATACTTCTATTATATTTGCAACCAGTCTGGTGGTTAGAGCTCCTGACTGGGAAACTTGAGGTTGCGGGTTTGAGTTGGGGCTCCCATAAGGGTCCCGAAGGGTCAGGCTGAAGTGTATAGGTAATACCCACACACATTCTTTCCGCCAGATATATATTTTTGGTGCCAACATGACAGATGGGGAGAGCATAACTCGCCCACAACTATACATGTCTTTGAACTTCTTCTTAACCATATTCACGTTTCCTTTAAATGTTTTCCTTCACCATAAATCTTGTGGTGTAACTCATCACTGTATTTAGATCAGAAAAACTCATTGGTATAGTCGGGATTCGAACTTGCAATCTTTGTGTTGCAGCTAACCACTCCAACCACTCAGCCACCATGATGATAAAAACTTTGTTTCACATTCCAATTCACCTATATACATAAAAAAATTATGTTGGTTTGTGTATGCTTCAATAACTCAAAAGGTTGGCTATCCTATCGGGCTGAAATTTTAGCATGATATATAATCCGCATCAAGGATTGTTGTTATCTTTGTTTTGCATCAGTCATATATCCACAGCGAAGCGTAGCAGGCTACAGCTAGTATCTTATAACTTATTTAATCCATATATAATTGTGGAATCAAGTATAAATAAGATGTGTTGTTAATATTTAAGTGTAAACATTTTATATCTTTAAATAGCCTAGGTAAGTTAGTAGTTTAAAGTAAGTAGATTTGAATGCTAGAAATATCATTAGAAAAATTAAATTTTATTATACGAAAATGACATAAACTTAATTCTGTTATGCCTACAAATAATCTCATCTACCAACTGCATTGTATTTCCAAGTATCAATTGCAATGCAATTAACTAAAAAAACGAAGTTGTTAATTTATTTCGATTTGAGCTAAGCAACTTTAAAGTACAATTACACAAAGCTTTTATCCAAATGTAGGTAGAAATTTATATCCATATTTCCTGCGATAATTGAGAAGAATTAATTGTTATTATTATATTAGCAAGTTGTTTGTAGCGAGTTGATGTACAAACCGTAGTATCTTCAGTGGTTGAATAATAAATAATGCGCTTCGCCCGAAGCGCAATCCTCTCTAAATTCTTCAAAACGAACATTGTATTTATTTTATATAATTATTTACTTTTAGGTGATACGTTAATAATTTTGAACTTTGTACACTTTAGTGATAAGTCTATGGTGATGATAAGTAAGTATTAATTCATTCTGAAGTATTCTGAACTCAAAAGGAATGTACAATATATCGATATTTAACAAAATATCGATATATTATCATGACATATCCCTTCAACTCTTTATTATCAAATCATATTATATAGTAATTAGTATTAACTATTAATGTAGATTAATAGCATATTTTTTTATGCGTACGCCTTTATTTTGTAAGTAACGAAACGCGACGATAGCCCTTGTAGTAAAACTTTTATTATCTGTGTTTATGTTGGCTCGCTTCTCAGTAGAAAATAAGGTTTAATTAAAATGTTTCTGCTTTGTTTAATACAATTCATAGATTAAGTTTAGCGTGATTTAAAATTGCTATCAATTAGATGTATCTCGGAAGAGAAGCAGACTGCAAGCCCAAAGAGTAGTAACATTTTATTTTTACAGGGACTATAGAAAAATTATTGGGATTTAAAAATACATACAGTTAATTTGTTTCTTCATCTAGCTGATTTGTTTACATTAACTTAATTAGGGATCAGGATAAAGATCTAATATTTAGTGGCGGAACACATGCTTGTTTGATACCCGTGTGGTATAAAAATAAAATATGATACACATTTATTTTTTTATTTATTTATTAAAATATACAGAGTTAATAATGTTTTGGTTGTTAGTGTTTTTAAACTTATATTAAGTTTGACTAAACACTAGGTTCTCACTACAGAAATTCTATATGCAAGTAAACAAGTTTCTAATTAGAAGGTAGATAAGTGCACGAACACACAAAAACAGCAACAGTGAAGACAATTCGCTCGAGCGGTCAATTGAGTGGGTAGAATTGGCAAATTATGACCATGCGAATGCGCCTATCGTTGCACTGTCGCTATGTGCGCGTGTGCGTAGGCCACACAGGATGCTCCGGTTTTCCTATAATTATTAAAGTTGAAGCCTTTAAAGTAAATTTTGTATAAAAATTTTTTTTAATTTATATTTAATATTATTCTTCGTTAATTCATTTTGTGCAAGAAGAGGCAGAGGAAGGCCACGTTCCAACTACCTGGATCAAATAGATCGGACTCTGAAGGACGGGAACGTTAAGAGTACTCGAAACCGACGAGCATGTATGAAGAGACTGATGAATGTGGACGAAGCGAAAGAGACATGTAAGTCTAGAGAGAACTGGCGCTCTATACTCTCTGCCTAACCCGTTAGGGACTTTGCGTTTGGGATGATATGTATGTATGTAATTCATTTTTCATGTTAAATGTAAACTAATTGTTCAAGATTATATCGAATATTATATCGATATATTAGTACTATAAAATTTACAAAGTATTTTGATCGAACAATACGATGTAGTAATAAAAAAATAAGATCGATTTTTTTAAATTAGCATCCCTAGAGCTGAAGTTGCAAATTAAAACGTCAATGTCATTATCAGAATGTCAAAACGACATTTCTAATTTCTTGCGTTACGAAGCGCCTGATAGATTTGTAATAGCAAGGTGGGCTCGTAGCGACAATAATAAACAATACTACAGGAATCACCAAATATACGAAGTTCGATAATGTAATAAATAGGGTATTTTTGTTAAAAGTCCGCCAGAGGTATATTAGGTGCCAACGTGACAGATGGCGGGTCCATCGCCGTTACTCAAGCACGACTATACATACGCCTTTTTTAATTTCTTCTCAGACGTATGCAGGTTTCCTCTCGATGTTTTCCTTCACCGTAATGCTCTTGGTGTGACTAATCACTGTACTTAAGTTCAGAAAAACTCATTAGTACAGTCGGGATTCGAACTTACGACCTTTGTGTCGCAGGCAACTGCTCGAACCACTCGGCCACCACGGCAATTAGATTATAAAATCTGGTAAATACTGCTATTTATTTGAGAAAGGCTTTCCAAATAAATAGTGTGACTCACTTTATATTTAAAATAATAATGTATTATGTTGTCGCTACCATTATTAAATATCACGAAATAGAAATACAGTTATTGATATTGTGGTAGAAAAATAATAATATCATCTTGGAATAATAAGTGTGAAAGTTGAAGATATTTCCACTCTTATCCGCTGGGTGACGCTAGTGTAGCAAATCGGTAACAGTAACGACGTTCGCGCGCCAAATTCGAAAGTTTACCAAACATGAATATTGCTACATAACCATGGTATTGTATCCAAAATATTTATACGTTTATACATTTATTTATTCAGAGTAGTATTGATATAATATACCCTTTTGCGAGTTGAAGCGTAGTGTCAGACAATTATAACACCAGTGTGCCTGCGTTTAAAATTAAAAAAATACTAACGGTACTACTAGAGGTTAAAAATCGATGTCTGCTTATCTGACCACTTCACTCACCTTCAATGTAAATAAGGATTAGTGTGATTATCAATTTTTATTAAAGTTGGGATTTATTTAAACCGACGTGTTTCAACGATATCAATAGTGCGGACAATTGTGCAAATATGTGCCTTTTTTTGCAGTTATTTGTTTTTTGATATATTCAGTATTATTTTTAAGGGTTTGCACGTGTTAAATTTGCCAGTATTTGCCTGCAATCGCAATGGTGCAGCATATCGCGAGACACGTAGAAAGACTCCGCGGTCACGCTACGCGCCATTAGACTTACTCAGGCGAATATTACATCCGTCGAACTGTACTTCAGGACGAATTGTTCTAATATTATTTTATTAATATATATAATTTTTATAATAAAATGATAAGCTCTGTGATAATTACATTCAAATTATTCATATAAGAATCTTGCACCCAAGAACATAATTTATTTATACGTAAATACAAACAGCGTGATTTGATCGTAACTAAAACACTTAAACATATTCGAAAACCAAATAAATATAGATTAATATTAAACAGAGTAAGGTATAAGTATAATATATAATATTTGAAGACGAAGGCGTGTAAGTAAGCACATACGAAAGTAAAGAAGAATAAATATATGTATTGAACAGGGAAATTCAGTCATACCTAAATCTATTTTTGACTGGTCACACATTCTGCTCTTTTCTTTCTACCTTTGAGAAGCAATTCATAGACGTAAATATGTAGGTATATATATAGTAGTTATGTTTAAGTAACTCGGATGGCGAACTCGGATGGATTCGTTATATGTCACGCCTAATTTCTATATATCATAGAGAGAAAACGTGACGTTACACCAATACTTTCCCCTTTAGAGAACTTTGTAGAAAGGCGTTATATATAGGTATACAACCACTCTAGTCATAGTACATAACCTTTATCTCTGCTGAAATGTAGAATCTCTAGACTGTCCAAAACGAACAATTGTAGTGCCGTTTAAATATTACTATGGTCATTATTTGCTTAAGTTTATAAAAGTTTGTATCTGCCCAGTAATAAATACATTTATTATAGTGTTTTGATTTTCTAATTAAAATTCCAAAAGTTCGATCATCAACGAAATTGTTTTTGTAGACAAACTATTTCGATTTTAATCAATTGCTTTAGAATCGTACAGTGGCGCTAGAGGATTACATTCTCTACAATTCAATGTCTTTGTCTTTTATTTACAAAAAATAAAAAAATACATCATAAAGGAGTTTTTGAAGTACCTGCACGTAAAAGTGAAATTAATATTGACAGTGCAATTCAAAAGTAATCGGAAATCAGTGCAAATCACGCGCAACTGGGCAAAGAATCCTATGAAACAGCACACCGTTGCAAATATTAATAAGAACGCTATCTGTCAATCTGACATCTGTCATCCAGGTAGATTTTCTCACGGTTTTATCAACAAAATAATATATTAAAATATGTGCGTTTTTCATACTGTTTGTATAACGTTTGTTCCCGTTCTTTCGATAGTTCGGCAGCAACGTGTTTATTCAAATTTGTGTTTGATATCTACATGTATTTCTTGTTAATTGTTAATAAAAGTGACAAGTTTGACGTCATGTCAATGTTGCGTCAAGATAACGTCAGTTGCATTCGGTATGCGCCATCGGCATAGCGTACATTTAATCTTGGATACGTAGGGGTTCTTTGAGTAAATAATACAATTCACTATATATCGAGTTGTAAAAAGTATTCTTAAATCTTTAAAATTAAAGCGAACACAATGCCCAAATTACTCCAAATCAGCGAGCATGTATGAAGAGACTAATGAATGTGAATGAAACGAAAAAAGCCTATAAGTCTAGAAAGAAATAGCGTTCGCTTTCTTTTCCTACACCGTCAGGGATTCAGCGTGATATGTATATAAAATTACTGAGGTAGTACTATTTTCGAGCCGAGGTGTTCGAGTGGTTCGAGAAGATGTCTGCAACACAACGATTGCAAGTTCGAAACCCTAACCAATCAGAATTAAAGTACAGCGATTAGGCACGAGCTTTACGGCGAAGGAAAACATCGAGAGGAAACCTGCATACGTCTGAGGAGCAATTCAAAAGTGTATGTATAGTCGTGCTTGAATAACGGCGATGGATTAGCAATCTGTTACGTTCGCGTCTAAAATAAATCTCTGATGGAAAGTGAAAGTGTGGATTCCACCAATACACTTGTAACCTACCCCTTCAGGGATCCTTTTGGGATGGAGGTTGGATATATTATATTAGTATTTTCGATAAAAATAGAGATAGGTACATCTTTCGTCAAGTTTTTAACAAGTTAAGTATATAGGAACCCGCTTTTCAAAACTGTAGGGGCACTTTTTACCCTTTTATAGAAAACCGTTTAGTTTTCTATAGGGACTTGCACCGTCATTATTTACAACCCTTTCGGATAAACCCTTAACAACAAAGCTTTTTAACATTTTAAAACTGCGACCCACAAAGGATGATGTATTGAATTTTTTTTAACGCCAGGATTACTTAGTAACTTGGCCGTGTAAATGTTTTAATATTTAAAAGATTAGCATCATGTTATTGCATTGAAGTTTTGAGTACGAGTAAATATTGGCATCGTTGAAAATATTTACGTTTGTATAACAGATTCCGAGTCGTTAAATCGTTGTATTGGTTTGACTGTCGTTCGAAATGGGAACGAAGGAAAACATCAAGAGAGAATCTTGATACGTTAATGGAGACATCATTAATATCTATTTATTTTTTTACTAGAGCCGTGGTGGCCGAGTGGTTCGAGCAGTTGCCTGCGACGCAAAGGTCGCAAGTTCGAATCCCAACTATACCAATGAGTTTTTCTGAACTTAAGTACAGTGATTAGTCACACCACGAGCTGAACGGTGAAGGAAAACATCGAGAAGAAACCTGCATACGTCTGAGAAGAAATTCAAAGGCGTATGTATAGCCGTGCTTGAGTAACGGCGATGGACTCGCCATCTGTCACGTTGGCACCTAATATACCTCTGGCGGAAAGTGGGTGTGTGGGTATTACCTATACACCTCTGCCTACCCCTTCGGGGACCCTTGTGGGAAGGCGTGAGGATATATATATATTTTTTTACTACTTAAATTAATGGGTTTGAAAGGGACTTCAAAGTCACGTACGTATTGAACTTGCGAAATGGACACGGACTCGCCGAATCCCAGGTGAATAAGTTTGTTGATACATCTCTGCCTACCCCCCCGACGAACATTTTATTTATTTAGTCTACTATTTCTTATAATAATTAATGCTCCGCACTTCATTGGGCAGAAGAAAGGAAGGAAAGAAAGATGAGGCCTTATATAGCTTATAGCCCTCCTCAAGAAACAGCTCGACTGCAATATTTTTCATTAAGTGAAAGAAGAAGAGCAAGTGCGAGAGAGAGAGAAGCTGTTCTTGAGATTTGAATGCGCTTCGTTCAATTAAACAAATAAACTCCATCTCTAATTATTAATACCAGTATTGATTATTTACGATGCTAATCTTTTACTTTTCTACTAGCATGGACATCTTCAGTAATAAAATTATCACAATATTATTTTACTCAGACAAAAATGGAGATAAGCTTGAAATAAGCAAATAATTATTACAGTGACGCTAAGTCCGCAGAATTATGCTCGGTGGCGAGCGGTGTGTTGGGCCAGTGAGGGGCGCACGTGGGGCTCAAGGGCTAAGGGATGCTGCCCAATGTGACATCGATAATATAATTAAATGTTAGAACGTATTACTTGGCAATCAGGAAATCTATTTAGTTTATATAAACCTACCACTATTGATGTAGCCAAGATTTGGCTCTGTATAACAGTATCATGGCGATCCCCAGTTCAAATACCCCAGTAGAGGTTTTAAAGCGTAACTTTAATCGTTTTTAAATTTAGGTGACTTTACAAAGTGGCAGACAGACAAAAAAAAAAGGTGGCAAACGAAAAACGCAGGAACACAGTACCTACGTATTTAAAATAGCTACCTATAGCATCCAATTTCACTCTGAGGAAAAAAAATTCTACAACGAGATTGCACAGTCATTTACCGAGTCTAATATATACAAATCTTCCCATCATAATTATCATCATATCATATCATATCATATCATTGGCAGTCGAGTACGTTCAGATATTTTGTTATGCAAAAACTTGTTTCACTTAATATTTTTATTAATATTATTAATTGTTACGCAGTCCTACGCATAAATAAGTACTCTTATATATATATTATAGGAACAATAGGAGAAAACCTTTCCACGACTCTTTTTAATTTGTAAGCCACAAGTTATAATTATCTTGTTTTATGTATGCTTTGTATAGTAAGCAGCGACCTATTGTCGGGCCTACGTTGTTCCCCCATACTTGGGTACTATTGCTGTAACGAAAAAATATTATTGTTGTATATGCCTAATGATTTGAAAAGAGTAACCATGGAGTTTCTTGCCGGTTCTTCTCCATGGAAGCGACCAACCCGAACCGTGCTTCTTTTTCGACGTTTTATAAGTGCCCACCTGGGCCTATGTGAAATAAAAAGATTTTGATTGATTTGATTTGATTTAACGACATTCGCAAGCTGACAGGCAAAACATTTCAAACAAACAAGCCTCATATCATCGTAATTACTTAAAGTTCCATCCAAAATCAATATGTCAACACCACATAAGTTTCCAGTACTTTACACATTTAATCGTAAACTTTCAAGTGTCGCGATTGGTATCGATATCGACACAAAATCAATTACACCGCCCATCCCTAGCCAACCCTTCAACTGTACACATGTACGCGCACATTATAATGCATTCATGGTCTCTCGAGCGTGGCAACTGCAAAGTAACTAAACAGCCCCCTATACTCCCTACTGTACTATATTATTATAAATGGCTCCACTATTTTGAGATTTTGATAACTCTACGGGTCGCGAAGATTAACGAGTCCAGGACAAAAACAAGATATCGCTAAGCAATATTGAAACTTGGTTTGTCTTCCAATGTATATAAGAATAATATTATATTAATAAGTATTCTCACGCCTTCCCAAAAGGGTCCCGAAGGGGTAGGAAGAGGTGTATAGGTAATACCCACACACCCACATTCCGCCACGAGATATATTAAGTGCCAACGTGACAGTTGACTAGTCCATAGCCGTTACTCAAGCACGACTATAAATACATACGCCTTTGAATTGCTTCTCAGTCGTATGCAAGTTTCCTCTCCATGTTTTTATTCACCGTAAAGCTCGTGGTGTGACTAATCACTGTCCTTACTTAAGTTCAGAAAAACGCATTGGTACAGTAGGGATTCGAACTTGCGTTGTCTTTATCTTTGTGGGCTAGGCAAATACCCGAACCCCTCGGCCACCACGGCTTACAATGTATATAGTCTTGACATATTTCATTTGTTTACTTATAACTGAAATTAAATTACTTAATCAGGTATCATCAGTCCAGGCCTAGCTTGCGAATGAATTAATTCCTCAGGTGTTGCCCGCAGCTATACTCTCTTAGCACCTAAGAACCGCCTGGCTGGAGTGGAGGCCTTTCGTTTCGCCACTTTGATATGATCTAGATAGGGGGCGTCCATAAATTACGTGAGATGTTTAAGGGGGGGAGGGGGTCGAGTAAAATCTCATCTAATCTTACGTTGGAGAGAGGGGGGTTTCGGCAAATATCACGCAATTCTTTTTCTGATTAAACAAAAAAATACATACTATTTTGGTCCATTTAATCCAGATTGAACATGCGTAAGATTTAATCTTATAATAAAACTCTCAGCAATATTGATTACTAGTCTTCACTAGTCGTAGGTAAATAAAAGCACGAAGCAATTTCTATTCTTTTTACAATAAAAATCAACGCGTTTACGTAAGAAACCCACATTTTGAAAAATCTCACGTGAGTTTGGGGGATGGGGGACGGGGTAGAATAAAATCTCACGATATCTCACCAGAGGGAGGGAGGGACAGAAAATTTAAAAATACACCTCACGTAATTTATGAAAACACCACAGAAAGAAGCTACGGGCAAAACCTAGTAGGCATTAAAACTCATTACTGTATTCTTAAATAATATCCTCACGCCTTCCCACAAGGGTCCCCGAAGGGGTAGGCAGAGGTGTATAGGTAATACCCACACACCCACTTTCCGCCAGAGGTATATTAGGTGCCAACGTAACAGATGGCGAGTCCATCGCCGTTACTCAAGCACGACTATACATACGCCTTTGAATTTCTTCTCAGACGTATGCAGGTTTCCTTTCGATGTTTTCCTTCACCGTAAAGCTCGTGGTGTGACTAATCACTGTACTTAAGTTCAGAAAAAACTCATTGGTACAGTCGGGATTCGAACTTGCGACCTTTGCGTCGCAGGCGATTGCTCGAACCACTCGGCCACCACGGCTCTTGTATTCTTATTTTTTTATCTTACTGTATTCTTATTTTTGCTAATGCAATGCTAGTACAGATTTTTCCACTTTATATATTTTATTAGATTGCGTTATTAAAATATTAGCGTGACGGCGTTACAGAATTGCCGTTGAACCGTATCGGTCACATTTGACACAAAAGCCGTTGCTTAGCAAATAAAAAATATGATCTATCTATCAACTTGAAAACTAGTCCTTCCTCACGCCTTCCCACAAGGGGCCCCGAAGGGGTAAGCAGAGGTGTATGGGTAGTACCATGCATATAAAAAGTAGGTATCCTTTTTATATGTATTCCAGTCTTACTATCTAACTGGAGCATATAAATATATGTTTGTTCAGTAGTGCTTGAGAAATGGCGATAGGCTTAACGTCTGTCACGTTGACACCTAAATATATCGCCAGCAAAAAAGGGGTGTAATTCTACGGAAATATGCCTTCTCGTTCGGGCATGAAGGCGTGATGATATACAGTTATATGTAACATTGCCTTTACCAATAAGTTGAGTGTTTTTGTGATAAATCACTTAACCCTAACATGAGGTTTGTTTTAAACTTAGTAATCATAGATAATGTGTAGTAGAAGCCTGCAAAAGGATGCATTTTTTACTATAATAGCACACTCCTGAATAACGCACTAATGCCGTGTCCAATCACCAATTGGCATAAAATATTACACGTCAATATCGACAAAGGGTTGAGCAATAAAAAATGTTGCACATCGCACGCACTATTAAACTATTAAACCAATAAATAGTGAACCATTACCTCGCTACACATCGAGTCAATAATTGATTAAAAGCATGTACTATGTAACATTATGTCGATAAATAAAGAAGAGTTTTGCTCAGCGCTTAAATGTATGAAAAAAAATTACAATACTTATAGCTCTAATATAGAGCCGTGGTGGCCGAGTGGTTCGAGTAGTTGCCTGCGACACAAAGATCGCAATTTCGAATCTCGACTGTACCAATGAGTTTTTCTGAACTTAAGTACAGTGATTAGTCACACCACGAGCTTTACGGTTAAGGAAAACATCGAGAGGAAACATGCATACGTCTGAAAAGTAATTAAAAGACTTATGTATAGTTGTGCTTGAGTAACGGCGACAGACTCGCCATCTGTCACGTTGGCACCTAAAATATATCTCTGGCGGAAAGTTGGTGTGTAGGTACTACCTATACACCTATGCCTACCCTTTCGAGGACCCTTGTGAGAAGGCGTGAGGATATTATTATTACTTATAGCTCTCTGAGAATGAACTCTCTTACTGACTTATATCAACCATGGTAGCTTAGTGGTTGAAGTACCTACAAGGGCTGCACGTTCAATTGAATTGATACAAATGTGACTCTCCAAAAATGCGTGATTATTATATGTAATAATCACGCATTTTTGGAGAGTCACATTTGTTTTTTTCATCGATCGTAGAAAAAAACAAATTTCATATAATGTACCCTGAAGTCATCATTAGACAAGTACGAGTATATGTAAGTACATCCGTGAATTTCTTCTCAGAAATGCTGATTCCTCCTCGATGTTTTCCTTCACCGTAAAGCTCGGTGTGACTAATCACTGTACTTAAGTTCAGAAAACTCATTGGTACAGTCAGGATTCGAACAATCGTTGTATTGCAGCTACTCGAACCATTCGGCTACCATGGTTTTTTTATGGAAAATATATGTAAAATAAGAGAAATCAATTTCCCTGTCCACCCCAGTGCCCTAAAACCTACACTTAGAAGTAGTGGGCGTGGCCTAAGTGGACCTGTTCACCCTCCGACAAATGTTGTGATATAACAGGGTGCCCATACGACCCGGCCCACAGTGCACCAGTGACAGTTGACGTCAGCACTACGAAGTGCTACGAAGTCTACGAACATGGATTCGTAATAATTTTTCCTCAATAAGTGATTGGGTGATTTTACAAAATTCATGAAGGCTAATTGTGTAGTGGTTTACGAAAGTACAGATTAAAGACAGACAGTAACTTGGTAGACAGGTAAGTTATCTAAGTAATTACTAAGTTGAAAACTGTATGTGGCTCGCTGAGTGTGTCACCGCATACAATTTGTTTTCTTGAATTTTAACACAGCCTATGTATTAATCCAGCTAATAATACGTAGGCAGAGAGTATAGAGCGCCAGTTCTCTCTTGACTTGCATACCTCTTCGCTTCGTTTACATTCATCAGTCTCTTCATAAATGCTCGTCGGTGAGTACTCGAAACTCGTGACGTTCCCGTCCTTGAGCGTCCGATCGATTTGATCTAGGTAGTTGGGACGTGGTCTTCCTCTGCACAAACTTTTGCTCTGTATATCTGTTTCGTCAATCTTTTTTCACTCATTCTTTCTATGTGTCCAAACCAACGTAACGTGCCTTTCTTCATCTTTACAATCACGCCCTCATTCACGCCAGTTGATTTTCAAATCTCTTCATTAGAGCGATCATATAATAGTAAAAATAATAGCTTCATAAGAGCTAATAATATAGAAAAATAATCTTAATCACACTTTTACGCGAGTGACTTCACGGGGCAGAACTAGCGATCATAATTTTTTGCATTCACGGGCATAGTTACTGAAAAGGTCTTTGGATATAGAACCTCACTTTATTGAAAATATATATAATTTAAGAGAGGTAGGGCATAACGGGTTTCCCGTTCTAATTTGGAGCTGCCCGCCTGGGGCAGGACCTCCACTTTGTAGAAGTCCGCAGCCAAATAACACAATTTACTGTGAGTGTTCCTACGCGGTGAATAAGGTTACCAGTAATGAGCTCCTTGGGGAGGGGGAGGATTGTTATATGTATTGTGTTGGCAGCATAGGGATTAGCCCCAGTATGCTGTCAACACAGTACATATACCTCAATTTTTCCTCGGTAGAACATTTTGATGCTGCCACTAAAACTAACACGTTAAGTCACGTCTCTGGTTCTGCAACTCCCGTCAGTCCAACTTTTTTATTTAGTCAATTTACTGATTGTGACGTTAAGAAGGAAATATCATCCATCGCCTCTAACGCTGTCGGATGTGACGAAATCAGCCGCAAAATGATCCTTCCTCTTTTAGATTTCCTCACACCTATTATCTCCTATATCTTCAATTCTTCCATCTCCTCCAGCTCCTTTCCAACTCTTTGGAAGGATGCACAAATTATTCCACTTCCTAAAAAAACCAATCCTACATCTTTTTCCGAATATCGTCCTATTTCTATCCTTCCCTTCTTGTCCAAAGTGTTGGAAAAACTAGTCCACAAGCAGTTGAGTACGCACTTGGCAAAACATAACCTTCTCAATCCCTTCCAATCCGGCTTCCAACCAGGTCATAGTACCACCACAGTCTTGGTTATAGTCACTGACGACATACGTGCTGGCATGGAAAAATCACAGCTGACAATCCTGACGCTGCTTGATTTCAGCAACGCATTCAACACCGTCGATTTCGACATACTGCTTGCCATACTAGATTCCCTTAACGTATCTCCAACGGTTGTTTCGAAGTTACTTGTTCGGGCGCAGGCAACGTATACGCTTGGATGATAGATTATCGTCTTGGTGTTATACGTCTGCAGGCGTCCCACAAGGTGGCGTCTTATCTCCACTTCTTTTCTCAATATTTATTAAATCTATCACTCTCAATATCACTTCACCTTACCACCTATATGCAGACGATCTCCAGATCTACACACAAGCGTCTCTTTCCTCCCTCCCCTGTGCTATTAGAGCTACCAATATGGATCTGGATGTTATATCAAACTGGAGCAGGAATCATGGGCTCCAAGTAAATCCTGCAAAATCTCCGTCCATAATTATTGGTACCAGTAGACTGATAGCCCAGGTGAGGTGGGAACAGATGCCGCCTATTTCTTTTGACGGTATTATAATACCCTTTAGCGATGTTGTCAGGGATCTTGGTATTCTTCTTGACAAATCTCTATCTTGGGCACCTCAGGTTGCAGAGGTAAGTCGGAAGATGTTTGCAACCGCGGGGTCCCTTAGACGCCTTCGTAATTTCTTGCCTATGGACGCTAAAATTAAGCTATCCCAAGCATTGCTCCTTCCTATCCTTGACTATGCTGACGTCAGCTATCTTCTTGACCTTACCGAGGAGCAACTTAACAAGCTTGAGCGCCTTCAAAATTTCTGCATACGGTTCGTATTTGGATTACGCAAATATGACCACGTTTCTGAATTTCGCCGTAGGCTCAAGTGGCTACCTATCCGACTTCGCCGGAATACTCATATCCTATCACTTCTTTACAAAACTTTGTTTGATCCTAGAGCCCCCAGATATCTTCAGGAACGCTTTGAATTTCTTTTTTCCAACCTGCACCTACTCCGTAAAACCAGAGAACTTGTCCTTAAAACTCCTACCTTCACCTCTTCTTCCTATTCCAAGTCTTTCACTGCGCAAGCTGTCCGTCTTTGGAACTCGTTGCCCCTGAACATCAGACTTGCACAGACATTAATCTCCTTCAAAAAGCTGTTATTTGAACACTATTTCTCTTTTTAACTTGTTTATATATATGTATACATGTATATATTATTGTATTGTATATATTTATGTATATATTATTGTATGTTATATAAGTATATGTTTCGTATTTATTTATGTAGAATACCTGTTATTTATATATTATAATAATTGTTTCTATTTCATCCTCTCAACTGTCACACCTACTTTTTCTTTCTCTGTTTCTTATCTCTCTCTACACTTGGGTTGCCTGGTAGAAATCGCTTTTGCGATAAGGCCGCCTATTGTGCCTACTATATGTTTTTCTTTGTCATTTCTGTTTGTTTTTGTAAATGTGTGTGTTTGTACAATAAAGGATATATTATTATTATTCTTTATTTGAAATTCATCTCATATATTACATTTTTAAATATATATATAAAATATTATTATTATAAGTCTCTCTCTAACAGAAAACGGAGTGGCAACGCGCAAGTGATACTTCGGTATTGTTGCGTAAATATGCTGCGGTAACCGTTTTCCATCGGGTGAGCCGTGTGCTTGTTTGCCACTCTTGTTGTCTAAAAATAAATAAAATAAGAGCGACCTTCCCTGGCTTGCTCGGATACATACATACTTTTGTTATATCTCAAATGCAATGCCTTTTACCGACGAATAATTAGCACTTTATATTTCTAAATTTAGACGAAATATTAACAATTATACTTCTCCTTCCTCAAGAATTATTCTGCATTTTAGTGAAACCGCATGAAAATCCGTTCAGTAGTTTAGGAGTTTATCTCGAGCAGACAGACAGACGCAGCAGGGGACTATGTTTTATAATTTACAGTACCTGGATGACCGAGCTTAGCTCGGTATTTTGAGGTATTTTTCAGATTTATATTTTTTCGTACGAATGACATACTTATGACAACCAAACACTCATTGGCTTAAAGTTTGTTGCTTAGCAACGCTTTATCAGTGGGGAAATTCATATACTAATGAGATTGTTGGAGATTTTCAATGCCTAAAAACACGGATAAAACGACTTTTTTTTTAATGAAACCTAGCTAGATCGATTTATCGCCCCCGAATTCCCCCCATACCAAATTTCATGAAAATCGTTGGAGCCGTTTCCCAGATTCAGATTATATATATAGATATATACAAGAATTGCTCGTTTAAAGGTGAGTCCCTAA
Organism: Drepana arcuata; assembly: GCA_016069955.1. NCBI lineage: Eukaryota > Metazoa > Arthropoda > Insecta > Lepidoptera > Drepanidae > Drepana > Drepana arcuata. The sequence goes on from JACCPG010007283.1 coordinate 52,116, forward strand.
CGTAGGCAGAGATAATAGAGCGTTCAGCTGAAAGCAGTTCTCTCTCGACTTGCATACCTCTTTCATTTTATAACATGTAGTGATTTTAATTAAAAAATGGAATAGGTGCTCACCAATACGGTTGTCTGTATATTAATTTAACTCGAATGATTTAGTAATTAAGTTGCCAATTGGTCATGGTTCAAAGTGAGTACGTCGCGTGTCGGCCGCGTGTCACAGGTGGCCAGAAACACCCTCGTGTTTCAACATACCTTCTGTTCTTTTGCACCATTTTGGGCGAAATAATGTCAATGAAACCATCTTTCGACATTCTTATACATATACTAGAATTGCGCTAATAAAATGTATATTATTATATAATTTTTTCTATTGATTTATTTACAAACATGAGAGAGCCGTGGTGGCAGAGTGGTTCGACTGTACCAATGCGTGTTTCTGAACTTTAGTACAGTTTTTAGTCACTCCACGCCTGCATACGCTTGAAAAGAAATTCAAAGGCGTGCTTGAGTAACGGCGACGGACTCGCCATCTGTCACGTTAGCCACCTAAAATATATATCTGGCGGCAAGTGGGTGTGTGGGTACTTCCTATATCCTCTGCCTACCCCTTCATTGTACCATCGTAATGGCGACTCCATCGCCGTTACTTTAAAACACCTTGCTACGCACGCCTTTGAATTTTGTCTCAAATCTTTTCAGGTTTTCTCACGATGTTTTCCTTCACCGTAAATCTCGTGGTGTATCTAACCACTGTACTAAAGTTCAGAAAAACTCATTTAACAATCGGGATTTGAGCTTGAAATCTTTATGTTGTGGGCAACTACTCGAACCACACCGCCACCACGGCTCTGTTACTTAATAATATTTCGTTACCAATCCATACTAATAAATGTTACTGAATGTCTTAAAGCTAATTATAAAATTATAAACCGTCAACCCCACAAATCTTCATAAGACACAATGATATACCTCCACCAATTAAACACGCTTAGGCGAAGCCATAGCTCCAACCTTTAAGTATTTCTTATAATTTATAATCATTTCAAACTACCTGTCCGAACAACCCCTCGGAAATCACGCACCGGAAGTCGGAAGTGATAAAGGTGAACTGACTTTTGTAGCGTGTCGGTCACGCGAGGCTTTGACGCGGGGGGCGAGATCACCTGTCCCGCAGTTGACATGAAAATAGTGCTTAGACAAACACTTGGGGTGCAACACCATACAACATGTTGTGTCGAGCCTAAGGGTTGTCTTATAATATTTTTTATTTTCTTGACCTTTTTATATGATGACAATTACCAACAGACTGCTGCCAAAGGGGCAGGTAGCGAGTCTGTTGCCTTCGCTCAGGCCATACGTCTTTTTATTTCTTCTCTAACATTTGTAGTTTTCTGTACAAAGTTCTTCTTAACCATAAAGCTGTCGGTGTGTCAACTTCATATATCAGTAAATCTAATAAAAGTGTGTGTTTCTTTTCGTTTCAGAAGCATGTTTGCAACAGAGTTTGAAGACTACTGTGATTTTAACGACAGTATCTGCAGCAACGACTCGGGCTTTGAGAGGTCATACAACGACGTATCAACTCCTATAGCAAGTACCCCGATAAAACATGAAATTTCGGACCTCGGTATATCTCTTACGCCTGTTAAAGATACGCATGTACGAAGAAAATTGTTCAGCGATGAATACACGACATTTCGCGATGATGATTTGAAATCATTTGAAGGTGGCATGCAGTCTGAGAATACGTCGACTCCATTGAAAAGTAAGAAATCCAAAGATCCGAATAAGCCGAAGAGGAAATACGCCAATGGGAAGAACAGAGTTACACGATGCAAAAGCCCAACGCAGATACTGAAAATTAAAAAGAATAGACGAATGAAAGCTAACGATAGAGAGAGGAACCGCATGCACATGCTTAACGAAGCACTGGATAGATTACGCTGTGTTCTCCCAACATTTCCAGAAGATACCAAGCTAACTAAAATCGAAACATTACGATTTGCTCATAATTATATTTTCGCTTTAAGTGAAACCTTGGAATCTCTGGATAATATTAACTCAGGCCAAATTATGCCGGAAGGATTTACTCTAAGTTACGAGAAAATACAAAACTACAGTATTCCAGGAGAAAAAAATAAAGATGCCTTTAGGGATATGTTTTCGGCACCAAATAATTCGGATGATGGAGATGGCAGCTATCGTAGTTTCCAGGGGTTTAGCAAACCTTTTCCGAACGGTTCCAACTTCTTGCAAACTTCCGAAGGTGTGTTGATTAATGTGGGAAATGTGACCGTATCTGTAAACAACAAAGGTGGGAATTGCATCACGTCTACGACAGGTAGCGGGTTCTTTACCCATCCATCGAGTTTTGGTGAAGACATGAATCAGCAAACTTTGTATCACCAGAAATCTTACACTAACTACACAAGCTGCGACGATACTTCGTTCGGCGCAATGCCTAATGTGTCTGAAGAGTATTTCAACCAGAAAAATTATGAACTCTTCAAGAATGCTTTCGAAACCGCCAAAAATAAAAAGTACACTAAGTCTGAAGATTATAATACAAATTATTCGAATACTAGCTATGAATATAATGATAGATGTTACAGCGGTGATAGTAATTATTTACACAGTAATTACTACTATAATGACCAAAGATATTATAGAAACTTATATAACCGAAACTCTAGTGTTGTGAATGCTCAAATGTAAAATTTTATCATAAGCGTACTAGTCACTTTTGTACATTTAATAACGTTTTGTACCATTTTTGTGGAAGTAAGAAAACTTTTTGTAAAATACCAAAGACAATAAGATTATTGTATCTATTTACAAAATTTTAATAGGCCTAAGAACTTTGCTAGTCAATTTTGTGAATTAAAAAAAATATATTATATACATTTTTATTTTATAATAATTATGACGTTTTATTAATTCCATTTATCTATACAAATAACTCCTCCATGTTTTGTAGTTCCATGATCTAAAACATACGACGGACGAAAGTTTCCACCGTAACTGATACGATATCTACCGAAATACCAATAGTGTATAATCATGTGGTTGCAAGATCACAGTATCTAGGCTTATGACAACGCATAACAGTTTAAAGTAATGTACATTAGTGAAGTGCGTTAATATTTGTAGAGCGGGGGCGTGACGTGTTTTTAAAGACTGTTCAAGAATGTTTAAGGAACATAATATATAGGTGTATGATGAATCATCGTTGAAGAATTTTTGAGGAATATATGGGATCCAAATATCTACAACTTGGTAACATTGACTCAGTACTCTTGAATAATCTCAAAAACATCTCATCATTGAACTTCGATTACTTTGTAGTACTTTTATTTTGACATTTAATTGTCAACTGTGTACTGAAATGTGCTCGTATTCAACATACATATAATAACATATAATAAAAGTCGTATAAATGCGTCAAAAATGTGATGCAAATGGCCTATTACTCGACTTCACTGGCGTCAATTAAAAATAAAAGAAAAAATTCGCCTGATTTACCGTTATGTAATAATACAAGCAAGCCATGAATATAAATCAAATTGGAACAATGGTGGCTAAAGAGCGAAAAGTTGTGAATGCTTTTGCGCACCCCTGTGCCTGCGCATTGTTATGCGCTTTCACAAAACTAACCACCAATGCCATACCTTTGGCTATACGATTTTGACACGTATACCGTCATAATAAGGCTCCATACAGTTGCAAAAATGTACTGGTCACATAACTAAAATTTGTTTCGTATAAAACTGCTGGTTTTAGACCTTAACTCTTCAGATTAAGAGCCAAGTCTGTTGCAGTATTAAGTTGGCACCGAAATGTAGGGGCACCCGTTAATATCGAGTTACTGTTCGTTGAAAACTAATGTTTACTTTGGAAATTCGTTACGACCTATATTGTTAGATATGTATGTGTGCTCCAATTATTTGGGTGTCAGATCATATGTGAATGATTGAAGGTTTGTAGAATGCAAGGATGAAGAATCTATGCTATTATGTAACACGTGGGTAGCGTAGTCGTCTTCATACTGAGTAAAATTTACGTACCGTATAAGATGTTAAGATTATATTATGGTGGTGTTTGTTTTCCCATAACAAATATAATAATTAAAAAGATGAAGGCTGGAAGAATTGAACCATAAAATTTTAGGTTAAAACATATTATTTATTAATAAGAATAAACTCGAAAAAATATTACGTCTTTGTGAATGTTCGCGGGGAGAACGCATTTGCGTGGTTTCTAACACAGATTACATACACATCAGATTACATACAACACAGAGCTAGTTTGAATTCTTAGAAAAAAATCTATTCAAATTATGTACATATATACATGTATACATACATCTCGCCGAGTCCCTCACGGGATGGGCAGACAGAGTATGGAGCAAGGTCTCTCTAGACTTACGAGATTGTACCTCTTTTACTTCATACAAATTCATCAGTACTTATGTGATAACGCTAATGCTGTCCGCATTTGAAATCACTTCATTCAAAGTCACATCTGCCTGTATAGCAACTGTCACGGATAATTATGATAATTATTGAACAAATCTGCACTTTCGTTACGCATTATTACTTTCGGTCACGATACGACACGCCGACGGAAATGCACTTCCGATATAACGTTCATAATTCATATTGGTTCTTGCCACATTCGCTCAATATTTAATTTAAAAAATCTTGGTGTTCAGAAACAATTAGGTGAAATTAGAATTATTCCTTATTGTATGGCAGACAATTAAGTGAGTATGAACTTCCTATTCTATACATCTCTGCCTATCAGTTCAGCACCCTAGTGGGAAGACAGAAAAAAAAAGATGGAATATGAGATATACTTAAACTTCTTTAGATTGTCCATTAGATTATCCATGTGACATTGTCAGCATAATCAAAGTAAAACTAGTAATATCAAAACAACCAAATTAATTTGAGACTTACTGTCAGTAGTTAAAAGTGTATTGTGAAAAAACCGCAAATAAAAATTATTTCAAGTCAGTTGAATCTGTATATATAAAAAATTTCAACTCAAAAAGTTCCGCACCGATTGAGCTCAAAGAAACAAGAATTCTGCTGGAAACAATCGAAAATAGAATAGGAAAGATGATAGGCCACCTTATACGACATGATAGCTTCTTTAGAAACATCTTAGAAGGAAAGGTAGAGGGTAAGAGAGGAAGAGGAAGACCAAGATTAACATACATGGGTCAGATCAAAGAAAAAATGTCTCCCATCACGTATAAGGAGGTCAAGGAGGTTGCGCTGGACAGAAGCGAATGGAGGGGACTGCATCAGAGACGTCGACAAGAGCCCAGCTCTTAAATTTGTGATGATATAATCCGCATCAAGGATTGTTTTTATCTATTTTTGCATCAGTCACATATCCACAGCGAAGCGTGGCAGGGTACAGCTAGTGTATGATAAATTCTGATGTCGTCGAATCACAGGTTGTGCTCAATATCAAGCAATAAAAAGCCGACGGATTCATACGACGGTAAAACCACATACCGGTTACCGTAAATTAGATGTTTGTGTATGAAATACTGTCCGAAGTGTTTGTTTAATTTATAACTAGCTTCTGTTCTATCTATATGAAAGTTTATTTTCCCAATTCTGCCCCATTAAATACCAACCAATTTCACACATTTGGCGGCCACAAAAGGAATTTATTTTGCACAATACAAAGCTTGTGTCAATGCGTGCCCAATGGATTATTACCCTGTGACCGGTGCGCTAAAATGTGCTCCATTAGGGGACTAACAGTGGACTCACCTTTAGGTGAGGAATACTTACGTTTCACAACTAATTTGCTTGCTCTTCAATGAATTTTGTTAGAAAGATGAAATATATAGATAGATAGACTTTTTTAAATACCGACTTCTCACAAGCGTCCTGAAATAGAGCAAGAGAAGGGTATATCAACACCCTATTTTCGCCAAAGAAATAATAAAATACCTTTAAAAATGTCGAGTCCATCGCCGTAGCTCAAGCGCGCAAGCTAAAGGTTTATTTTTTGTTTTTTCCTGTACGTCGTAAATCTCTTTGTGTGATTCCATTACATTTAAGTTAAAATCTCATTGGTGCAGTTGAAATTCGTATTTTGAATTTTAGATTTTTTTGTTGTAGCCGTTGTAGGCAACTCGAACCACATCTCTATATGAAAATTAATTCATAGAATATTGAACAGCTGTAATAAAACATAGCAAATTAATGGCAGATTGATTAGATGTCGTGTTTAGCCCTATCTCCCCGCGTATCGGCAGTAATTCCCGTTACCAACCAGCTCTGACTTAATCCCGCACATTTAGGTGAATTAAACCATACACCCCACTGAGTGACGATGTGCTTAATCATATTGATGACTTTGTTGTGGTGGCAATTTTGAAGAAACCTTATATATTATAATATTTTATATACTTACATGTAATATAAAAATAAGAGCAGTTGTTGCCGAGTGAAGTTCGCGAACAGCAATTTTTGAATTGCAAGTTTGAATCCCGACTGAACCAATAATTTTTTCTAAACTTAAGTACAGTGATTAGTCACCACACTACGAGCTTTACATTGAGATGAAACCTGCATACTTTGAGAATACATTCAAAGGCGTATGTATAATCGTGTTTGAATTACGGCGATAGACTCGCTATCTGTCATATTGGCACCTAAAAATATATCTCTGGCGGAAAGTGGACGTGTGGAATACCTTTGCCTATTCCTTGTGGGAAGGCGTAAAGGTGTAAGTTTTCGTACCATCGTAGAAAATATGGTGTTAATTCTTTTGCTTTTAGTGGAAAGGCGAAACGAACGATGCAAGACTTTAAAATAAATATCCACCCCACGAACAAAATCAAACAAAATTTCAAAACAGGAATGAAAGTCCAATAAAAATTGCCCCTCACAGCAATCCATTTAAAAAGCTAGAGCAAACACACAAACTATTAGCTTAGTGGACTAAACAAGCGGGCCTCGGGCAACTTGATGAATTTTAAACAGACAGACAAACAGACAATGACTCAATTAGCCCCCGGCAACGACTGGACATCTGATATATAACATGTGGTTGTATTTGCCTTCTTTTGTTTTTTATATTCAATTATGTGCTTATACTGGTACATGAGTCAAGAAAGACCTGGCGCTCTATTTATTTCTCCGGTGTATTTGGCAATCGATGAATATGTGTAGGTTCAAAATGTAACTATTTTGAACCTACAATCATAGAGTATTATATAGTACTTATATCTAGAAGAGAACGAGGTATGCAAGTCTAGAGAGAACTGGCGCTCTATACTCTCTGCCTACCCCGCTAGGGACTTGGCGTGATGATATGTATGTATGTATGTATAAAATATGTCTTATAAGTTAATCCACCTAATAATCTATCTCAGTGCCAAAATTTATCATCAAACATAACAACAAATTTCAATATTATTGGTATATAATATATTAATGGTATATAATAAATACATTTGATATTGATTTTCTGTTTTAGGATGAATCACATTGTGTTTTTTGCTTAAACATAAAAGATCTTATAAATAAACAATTAAATGTCCATGTTTTACAATTATTACTATTTTACATTATATAAACATTTATATTCTAACGAAAACAAACAATAATCTTAATAGATGAACTGACACATATTCAAATATGTCATGTCAGTAAGCACAAAGGTTTCATATATACGATACGATACTAAGACCCGGCTTCGCACGTGTATACTTTTTTTTGGTAAATCTCAAAATGATATGGGTGGCATTTTCAATAATTGGCAATAGCTCTACCAATGAAATTAAAAAACCTTAACAAATGAGGTATAATTTGTCACACAAACCTTCCTCATGGATTATTCAGTCGTTGATGAAAACCGCATGAAAATTGGTTTAGTATTTTAGGATCTTATCGTGAACAGACTATGTTCAAACATACATTGTTGAGGAGAAACAAAATATAATGTAATAATAATAATATAATAATATATCCTCACGCCTTCCCACAATGGTCCCCGAAGGGGTAGGCAGAGGTGTATAGGTAATACCCACACACCCACTTTCCGCCAGAGGTATATTAGGTGCCAACGTGACAGATGGCGAGTCCATCGCCGTTACTCGAGCACAACTATACATACGCCTTTGAATTTCTTCTCAGACGTATGCAGGTTTCCTCTCGATGTTTTCCTTCACCGTAAAGCTCGTGGTGTGACTAATCACTGTACTTAAGTTTAGAAAAAAGGAGTCATTGGTACAGTCGGGATTCGAACTTGCGACCTTTGCGTCGCAGGCAACTGCTCGAACCACTCGGCCACCACGGCTGTTATAAAATATAATGTATATAATACAAAATTAGTCTATATATTTACTTTCAAAAACTATACAAGCAGAAACGAAATCGATTGATTCCACATTTAATTCCAAAAGATGAATTGGCATCACCACAAATTGGCAATAGAATTGATGGTCTATTTATTATATGAACATTATATTATTATTGCAAAAATGTACCTTATTGCGCCGCAATAAAATATTATACTCAGTAAATTCTCTAGTTAAATGGATAACCAGTGAAAAAGAACTACCGCAATACTTAATCTGCCTTTAAATTTAGAAAAAAATAGGGTGTGCTTGATGTATTGAGAGATCAGGCTATACTGGGAACTTAATATGAGGGAGCCGAAAGCTTAGTGTGACACACTGTTGGACATTGCAAATATTATAAATTATTAATAGGCCTTTGTGAAGTAAAATCAATATTTATTGGGATGCTAAGCAAATATGGTGGAGTCAAATGATGGATAATATTTTACGTCGATGGTTTACTAGTCGGTTGGTAGTATAAAATTAGTCGTTTGAATGTTTTCATGCTCTTCAAAATAGCTGAACTGGTTATACATACATATACATTTCATCACGCCAAGTCCCTAAAGGGGTAGGCAGAGAGTATAGAGTGCCAGTTCTCTCTAGACTTACATACCTCTTTCGCTTCGTCCACATCCATCCACATCCATAACAGCTGAACTGGTTATGATTGGTGATGATGACACACATTCTAAAAGGATACGTAAAAATAATATTTAATTGTGGAAATTAATTAAAAAACTGTTTTCTTTAAAACAAAAGTATAGTGTTATTTTTTATAATGAACCGTGGTAGCCGTGTGTTATGAGTAGACGCTTGTAACGCAAAGATCGGATTCCATCTATGTCAATGAGTTTTACAAAACTAAGCACAGTGATTCTTGTCATACCACTAGCTTTACGGTGCAAGAAGACATCAAGAGAAAAATACGTATGTATAGTGCTTGAGAAACGGCGAAGTACGCGCGGTCTGTCACGTTGGCATCTAAATATATACATACATAAATATCATCACTCCAAGTGCCTAACGGGGTAGGCAGAGAGTATAGAGCGCCAGTTCTCTCTAGACTTACATACCTCTTTCGCTTCGTCTACATTCATCAGTCTCTTCATACATGCTCGTCGGTTTCGAGTACTCTTAACGTTCCCGTCCTTCAGATCCCGTCCCGTCGATCTAAATATATTTTAGGCCAAATACGGTATTGTGTTACACCTCTGCCTACCTCCTCGGGGACCCTTGCGGGAAGGCGTGAAGATACGGTTATATATATTAAAAAAAACCATAGTAATGGAATAAAACCATGTTATAGGAATTTACTTCAATATATAAAAATGTTAGCTTGACTAACTGTCAACTCGTCAACTGTCAAGAAAATTTTCTGTCGATGTTTTCCTTCACAGCTTGAATTTAGAAAAGAAAATCTAAGCCCAAAGTTACGTAAGCCCCATAACACAGCCATGTAATATTTTAAGGGCTATTTATTTTATACCACCCGCAAACACTTGAGACAACCCTTAAAATTCCTCTTCTATATGAAATACTAAAATCGACCTTATTGCAATGAAATACAGTATATACGAACGACAGAAGAACTTTGCACTGATTATTGTTTTACCAAATTGAATAATATAATATAAACTTTACTGCATTGAAGATAAAGACCACAAAATGCAAGCAAAATGGCATGTAGCATTTGGTCAACATTTGTTAGGACCCTGCCACTTGAGGTTGATTGAAAACTAACTGTATCTTTGTATGTTTGTTTGTAGAGATAATACCTATTGCGATGCAGAAGTCGAGGGTGCATCTGGTATGTAGTTCTGAATAGGCAGAACAGAAAAAGTACTCGAATTTATCGAAGCTTGAACTAATCAATTAATCACAGTACATGCATATTATTCATTTCATTATTTCCTTATATCGAAGCCGTGGTGGCCGAATGGTTCGGGCAGTTGCCTGCGACGCAAAGGTCGCAAGTTCGAATCCCGACTGTGCCAATGAGTTTTTTCTGAACTTAAGCACAGTGATTAGTCACACCACGAGCTTTACGGTGCGTCTGAGAAGAAATTCAAAGGCGTATGTATAGTCGTGCTTGAGTAACGGCGATGGACTGCCATCCATCTGTCACGTTGGCACCTAATATACCTCTGGCGGAATGTGGGTGTGTGGGTATTACCTATACACCTCTGCCTACCCCTTCGGGGACCCTTCTTTCATTATTTCCTTTTTTATTTATATTATAAAAACAATTAATAATATTTACAAAGAACAGTTGAAACTAACTACTTACAGATAAAATATTTGTCCCAAATCGGTATCCCGAGGCAACGTGCCAAGAAGACTAGCAGCATTGCCACGCTGGATAGCAATGCAATCAGCATTCTGAGCGAGATATGTTCCAGCCCGCCTGTCACGAGAGGCCTCGACTAGACGGCGCGAGACCTCTTTAAAAAGATGGTGAGCCTCAGAACCCCAAGGCCCCAGAGTTTCAACCGCAAATACATTCACCGTCATTATTTCCTATGCATAAAATACTATTTTTAATACTCGATATTCGAGCCGCGGTAGTTGACTCGCTCGAGTGGTGGTCTGCAAAACAAATATTGCAAGTTCGAATCCCGATTGTACCAAAGAGTTTTTGTGAACACACGAGCTTTGCGATGAAGGAAAACAAAAATGATAGAACAACGTGTCATAGGCACAAATAGGCCTTATTGCAAATTTCTTCCAGGCAACCAGGTGAAGAGAGAAAAGAAATAGAGAAAAAAGGTAGGTGTGAATAGAATATCCATCAATCTATAAATAACAGGGCTAACAGGGCGGGAAATCATTATTCGCAATTTAGCCAGATAGGCCTTATGTTAACAAACTGTGCCACGTGTCTCGTGTTTAGCTTATCCTGGTGTTAGTTCTGGCGCATTACAATTTTATATGCCAGTTGTTTAAGTGGAAAAGCGTGTCGGTCACGTGACTGAATCAAACCCCTTCATTGGCTTGTGGATACGCTTTAAGTGACATTGAAAGACTCAAATGATTGCACATTTCCTTTTTAATTTAGAATATATTCTGAGATTTGTAAAAAAATATATAGGTATAATATAATATAGTCGTGTTTGAGTAACGGCGATAGACTAGCCATCTGTCACGTTTGCGCCTAAAATATATTTTACAGTACCTTACAAGCATATACATCTATTCCAGTTTGTTTCGTAACATAAATAATATTGTATTAATACAGAGGGAAACCTTTTATTAGCCTTACAAATAATGTATAATTCTTAAGTCTATATAAATAAAAAATATATATCTCTGGCGAAAAGTGGGTGTTACCCACACACCTCTGCCTACCCTTTCGGGGACCCTTGTACGAAGGTGTGGGAAATATACATGCGCCTTTGAATTTTATGTCAAACGTATTCTCTCGATGTTTTTCTTCACCATAAAGCTCGTGGTGTGGCTAATCACTGCACTTAAGTTCAGAGAAACTCATTGGTACAGTTGGGATCTTGCAACCTTCTTTTTGTAGGCGACTCCTCGAACCACTCGGCCACTACAGCTCTTATATTGAATATCTTTAATTTTTAAATGGATCCCTAATTTTACAAAGTACCGACAAAGTTTCACACGACTCTCCTTAACTATAACCCTATCATGAACTGATGCCTGTTAAGTATATTGTAATTGTTACAATATTATCCCACTTGAAATCGTGCGTGTCATTTTTAGTGGCAAAAAGTATCTGCTACAATAAAGATTAGTAAAAAGTTCAAGTGTCATTTTAGGACATTATTTCCACCAATCCAAGCACTTATATCCATACTAATGTGGGACAAATTCTCACGGTTTTTTTTTATATATTTCATCTCTGAAGTATTGTCTGTCTATGTAATGAAAAATGTTATGTATCTACGCGTTTCCGTTATAGCTACACACAAACTTTATCAATAAATCCTCACGCCTTCCCACAAGGGTTCCCGAAGGGGTAGGCAGAGGTGTATAGGTAATACCCAACACCCACTTTCCGCCAGAGGTATATTACGTGCCAACGTGACAGATGGCGAGTCCATCGCACAGTCGGCACACATTGGTACAGTCGGGATTCGAACTTGCGACCTTTGCGTCGCAGGCAACTGCTCGAACCACTCGGCCACCACGGCTTTATTAATAACTTTATTAAATTACTAAGTATATAGGTATTCTAGGTACCAACGTGATAGTAAGCGAGTCCATTGCCGTTTCTTCAGCACGACTCTTGTCTCTCTCGCAATTTCTTCTTAAGCGTATAGAGGTTACCTACCAATATTTACTATTAGCTGAGCCCGCGACTTCGTCCACGTTTAATTTAACAAAAAAATTATGGTTCAGTTTCTAAAATAAACATAGCCTAAGTTACTCCTTTTTATATGATGCCTGTTAAGTATATTGTAATTGTTACAATATTATCCCACTTGAAATCGTGCGTGTCATTTTTAGTGGCAAAAAGTATCTGCTACAATAAAGATTAGTAAAAAGTTCAAGTGTCATTTTAGGACATTATTTCCACCAATCCAAGCACTTATATCCATACTAATGTGGGACAAATTCTCACGGTTTTTTTTATATATTTCATCTCTGAAGTATTGTCTGTCTATGTAATGAAAAATGTTATGTGTATCTACGCGTTTCCGTTATAGCTACACACAAACATCAATAAAATCCTCCGCCTTAACTTCCACAAAGGGTTTCCCGAAGGGGTAGGCGAAGAGTGTATAGATAATACCAACACCCACTTTCCGCCAGAGGTATATTACGATGCCAATAACGTGACAGATGCTTGAGTCCATCGCCTGATCGGCGCACATTGGTACAGTCGAGTTCGAACTTGCGACCTTTGCGTCGCAGGCAACTCACTCGAACCACTCGATACCACGGCTTTATTAATAACTTTATTAAATTACTAAGTATATGAGTATTCTAGGTACCAACGTGATAGTAAAGCGAGTCCATTGCCGTTTCTTCAGCACGACTCTTGTCTCTCTTAATTTCTTCTTAAGCGTATAGAGGATTTACCTACCAATATTTACTATTAGCTGAGCCCGCGACTTCGTCCACGTTTAATTTAACAAAAAAACATTGTTCAGTTTCTAAAATAAAAGTAGCCTAAGTTACTCCTTTTTATATCAGTTATCTCCCAGTGAAAGTCCCGTCAAAATCGGTCCAGCCGTTTCGGAGATTAGCCAGAACAAACACACAGACAGACAAAAATTGTAAAAAAATATATTTTGGTGTATGTATCGTGTATACATCCATATGCATTTAGTAAAAAGCGGTTATTTCAATATTACAAACAGACACTCCAATTTTATTATATGTATAGAT
>JACCPG010007285.1:0-26008 GCA_016069955.1 Drepana arcuata
CACACCCACTTTCCGACAGAGGTATATTAGGTGCCAACGTGACAGATGGCGAGTCCATCGCCGTTACTCAAGCACGACTATACATACGCCTTTGAATTTCTTCTCAGACGTATGCAGGTTTCCTCTCGATGTTTTCCTTCACCGTAAAGCTCGTGGTGTGACTAATCACTGTGCTTAAGTTCAGAAAAACTCATTGGTACAGTCGGGATTCGAACTTGCGACCTTTGCGTCGCAGGCAACTGCTCGAACCACTCGGCCACCACGGCTTACAATCGTAGGACCAATTACAAAAATCGTCTAAAGGTGTTATTTTTCTATTGTTACAGACTGCGCGCGTGCATGTTTGGAGTTTCGCTATAGTTAAGGTATGTTTGATTGATTTCCATATTACATACTTGGTTTTAGAGAAAAAACACGATAAACATAGAGGTAAGTAACTAGATGTTTCGTTTCCACAACACAAACCAAAACATTCAAAAATATTGGAGGAAAAGATGCATATGTAAATTCCACAAACATTTTAATTTCATTCCATAAACAATTTAAAAGTTTGTGTGGTTGTTTGTTCCTATTTCAAACAAACACTATTGGACGGAATTGGATGAAATTCAGGTCACCGCTAGATTATTAGCTAGATTAATTAGTAGGGTATGTTTTATTCCCGAGACAAATGTACCAATTTTACAAATTTTACGCGTGTGGAACCTCAAGGCGCAGCTAAGTTTATAAATCCGTCTCTTTCGCACTCTTGAATAATTATGGCAAAAGCACGCCTTTCTACGGCCCCAGAACAAGCAGATTTCAACGAAATGTCAAATCAATTATAATCCATAAAAAACGGCGACGCGATAAGTGCACGAACATCATTAGTGATTCCAGTTGGTAGTCATTGAAAATGCAATATTAATTAATGTCAAAAGGTTATGTGCATAGTGTGGAAAATGTTGTTACGGACTACTGATACTTGCTCACTCATTTCATCAACTCATTTCGAGTATGAAGTAGAAATCTCAACATTGTATTTAGTTTAGGTATTAGGATACATTGCTCAGTTGCGTTGAAACGCAGTGATTTGCTTTTAGAGTTAAATGTCCTAATTGTTTCTTTTAGTTACATACTTAGATAATTTCGCTGAAGCAGGTATATTATAGGTAGCATAAACTGTAATAATTATGTTATTCGAAGATCATAAGAGCGAGATTCGAATAACGATGCAGCAATCATCATCTTGAGAGAACCTTGTAACTTCATTGAATTCACACGTCATTTTGAAATCGTAATTAATTTTACTACTCACAATATTTAACAGCCTGATCTTATTGACCTATTGGTTGTTTATTGATAATGATAGTAAAATGCTTTTTTCTTATGTCTAAGACATTTAGGTCCAGGCCTACACGAAGCTCATATCCGTAATACATAGTTTTTTGACAATTAAACTAAATCTAAAATGTTAATCATTGTAATTTTAGTCTATGGTCACAACACTAAATACAGATACTTTAGTAATTTCTTTTTTTTTTGATACAACAAGAGTGGCAAACAAGCATACGGCCCACCTGATGGGAAACGGTTACCGTAGCCTATTTACGCTCACGATACTAAAGTATCCCTTGCGCGTTGCCACTCTGTGTTCGGACAGTTATGTTACGAAGTCTCTTCTATCTCTGCCTACCCCGTTAGAGACTCGGCGTGCTGATATGCATGTATGAACATATATATATATATATATATATATATATATATATGTTCATACATACGACGATACGAGACTCTTGACGTTTCCATCCTTGAGCGTCCGATCGATTTGATCGGTGTGACGAGTGTGATGAGTCTATATATATATATGTGTTCATACATACATATCAACACGCCGAGTCTCTAACGGGGTAGGCAGAGATAGAAGAGACTTCGTCCACATTCATCAATCGCTTCATACATGCTCACCGGTTTCGAGACTCTTGACGTTTCCATCCTTGAGCGTCCGATTGATTTGATCGGTAATATACACACATATATATATGTGTGTATATTGCGCTTAACGCGGTTGCATGTTTCGCTCTATATTTATAAGCCTACTTGGAACCTTCTAATTTTAGAAGGTATAATACAATCCTTCACAAAACCAATGTCACAAACATCGTGTATCATCAAATAAACTGTCAAGAATTACGATCCATATTTTTATGGCTGATACTTATAAAAGAATCGGCAATATTTTTGTCATGCTAACTGAAGCTGACATGAAGAGAGAACGTAATGTTGGCGAAATGTTAATTTTATTATGTCGGTATGCCAATATTTTCTAACCGAAAGCAGTGTGAGTGTTTTATATGCTACCTAAATATATATAAATCGTATACTTCAACCTTTATAACAAATGGTCAGAGAGTCTGGAAGAAGTAGCAGTGGATGACTTATTCTAACATACTAAATCGAATACTCTTGCATAGATACGTCAAGAGTTTTATAATCTGGCGAGGATGTAAAAGACACGTTCGACAAGAGTTCTAAGCACTTACCAAGGTTGCTAGGTTTATCTTTTCGCCACAGATATTCCGTGATATAAATCACTGAATTTTAATTGTGGGTTTAAAAGAATTTATTTCTCATAAGAACATTACAAAAGTTCACTTAAAATTCTGGGGTTCTAACCAGTAATCGTGATTTGGATGCAACTACTTGAATCACTCAACGACCTCGACTTTTTGAAGAAGGCATACATTTAAAACTTTCACAGCTTCCTGATGTACATCAACAGCTTAAATCGGCTTATTTTCCTTATAAAATAATCTTAACACAATTACTCAGTGTAAACCTTCGGAGTGAAGTGCCGTTGCAACGGTTTAATTTATATTTTCAAATGCAGAGCTTGGTCACTAGTCATTTGCACAAGCGATTTAGAAAACATACAAAGGGTTGTTGACCCAGAGATGAAGAATAGCAGAAGAATAGAGCAGGTGTGACCGAGTGCTTCGTAATAATTGTAGACAGGCGTGGCCGGGGAGAGTTCAATGCCCTTACCAGATCGCAGCTTGTTCACATCTTTGTTTCACCTCCGCGGAAGGAATTTATGAATGAATCATTGTTGGCCTAAAGTTTATTATGTCAAAGAGTTAAGAGTGTTTATAACAGTGTAACTGTTACTTTCATCTCAATTACTGTCGCTATTCACAGACTGACACAACCTTAATGGGGTTTAAAATTATAAATTGCCTTCGCACCGACTCGTGGTAAACAACTCTATCCAATCCAATACAAAATTTGTATGGCCTGTCTGAGTGATTTATTTAGTCAAATGCAAAGTATAGTGTAGGTCCAAACTCCGGTAGTATTTATCTATGTGCCTTTCTGCCCTTAATTGCAATTCACAGACGTATCTAAAGTGTAAGTAATATAAGAATTCAGAAGAGAAAAAAACAGTCCATCCGATTGGTCCTCTTGTATTATTATCTAAGGCTGCCACATTATTTTTTAATAAAATATATTAGTCAAAGCTAAGATATGTTAATATTGTGTTATAGACTCAAAGTATCACTTCCTGTGAAAACAACAGTTTTTTGCTTTAAAACTTTTTTGTTCTTGTAAAATATAGAGAATAATTACGCGAAATAACGTACACAAATTAATTATCAAATACAAGTGTCATCCTTAGTTATATTATGCTATACAATAATAACGCACCTCTCAATAATCCTTTTGGGAAAGCGTGATGATACGTGTAAGTAGAACTTACACACATATATATTCATTAGATGAGGTAATAGCAAAGCAACTGTGTGTATTTTTGATAATCAAATGTTGTCATATCTACATAATAAAATTTACATTTCGCCAATATTATAGCCGTTATGTCTTAATGTCGGCTTCAGTTAGCATAATATCATATAATTATAATTAAGCCTGGTGGCCGAGTGGTACGAGTAGTCGCCTGCACCGCGAAGACTACATGTTCCAATTCCGACAAATATTTTTTTAGTACACTATACTTAGTACTGTACTTATACACTATGTTTACGGTGAAGAAAAATATCGAGAGTAAACTCAAATAAATTAAGAAGATATTCAGACGTGTTTATGAAATTGCTGCCTGATTACCTAAATGGATCTACCTAAAGGGATGATTCACTTATTTGCCTTCCGTTGTGAGTTAGAATTAAACTTCTGCTTAACCCTTCTGGGTCTTTATTTGGAAGGTATAAAGATATAAATGCAATTAAAAACCTCACTACTCCCTCGTTCTAAGAATATCGTTCGATAGCGTTAACCGATAGGTATCTAATACCGAATCCGAGCGCTGCTATTGTATTGTAGTAATTCTATATAATATGAGATAGCATCGCCAGCACAATTAATTCAATTAGATATATAGCCTTAGGCTTTCATCAAAACCGGTCTGACGGTGAAATTTTTATGGCGATAGTATCGCACCTGGCGCTTTCGCCGCCAACAGCTTAGCGTTTATATCGTTATATAACGATAGGTCTCGGTCAATCGATGACCTTTGGTTAGAAACTTTTTATTGGCGCTGGAAAAATCAACATACATTTTTCCACGAGACGACAGAAGTTGCCATCGAAAACATGGCACATACATAAGAGATACAAGGGAGGTAGGATTCCCGTTCGAATTTGGAGCTGCCCGACTGTGGCAGGATCTCCACCTTGTCCGTAGCCAAATATTTTTTTTTGTGTTGTGTTCCTATGTGGTGAATAAGGTTTCTAGTAATGAGCTCCATGGGGAGGGGGAATTGTTATATTGTGTTCGCAGTAGAGGGATTAGTCCCATTATGCTGCCAACACAGTGTAACTCTATATTTTATTGTATTAAGGATAAGAAAATATATAAATATATACATACATACATATCATCACGCCAAGTCCCTAACGGGGTAGGCAGAGAGTATAGAGCGCCAGTTCTCTCTAGACTTACATACCTCTTTCGCTTCGTCCACATTCATCAGTCTCTTCATACATGCTCGTCGGTTTCGAGTACTCTTAACGTTCCCGTCCTTCAGAGTCCGATCTATTATATAAATATATTACCTATATAAATATTGTTCGTATTTCATAACATAAAGGTTTGATACCAGTATCAATATGCCTGTTATCTACCTATAGTGCTACAGTATATGTATACTCACTACACCGACATATTAAAAGTAACCCTAGTATGGGGCTGTGAACGATCAGCGTTACATAAAACCCGTATTTATTTATAATACTTTCTCACGGATGCGACGTAAAAATACTCATTGCAAATACAAAGTGCTATAAAACTGAATGTGAGCTCACGTGTTCCGAGCTTGTATTTGTATGGCCACAATACATTTATACAAACAGTAAGCTAACATTATATGTAAGTATATGTCATAAAAAATTCACATCTCCGAATTCATTATTTACGTTCTTGATGCTCCCATGTCTCCCATGATCCCACAAGCAACCTCAAAGGGGTCGACTGAGGTATCAGCATGACATATGACAGGAAGATGCCAACATTTTTCTCAAGCACAAGTGTACGCGACTTTGCATTTGATACAAAGTCTTAAAAAATATTCCTACCATTTTACGTAAGGGCTAATGAATGTATACTACATTCCTTAGCCCTTTTTTATTATTACTTTCAAAAATCTAAGTGAAAAATATGTGTATTGATCATACATTTTGCAGATTAGGTACTGTTTCAAAATGTACTATGCTGTGTTTGATCGATTAAAATGATAGGTTCCGTTCAAAGTGTGTTGTTATGTAAAATAATAAAAACGATCATTAGAATTATACAAGAGTAATTAATTATGTACTATTTATATAATTCTTAGAACATTTTAAGTAAGTGTTATACAAAACAAATAAAAAAATATGTATGTATTTGTGTCGGTATATATTAAAATATTAATTTGAATTAAATCTTAGGTTTGTTACCTTGGAAGTGGAAGCAAACGGAGAAAATATTTTATACTCAGCATTCACGCTTTCCTATAATTACATCATGATAACAGATGAATACAGAAAATTTTGCATTTAAATATTAATTTGGGTAATTATTTTTAACTAACACTAGGTAACTAACATAGGTATTTTTTTTAATAGGTGCCCGGATATATTTGCTCCTGGCCTTATGTATATTATTAGTGGTCGGGGGTTCGGACTCAGCCCGCAGAAAGTATTTTGGTAAAGATTAGGTACATTTGCCAGTGCTATTTTTTCTTCATACATACATTCCCTGATGTCAAATAGTACAAAGATTAAGAGACCGCTTACCATCAGGCGGATCGCATGCTTGTTTGCCACCCAAGTGGTATCAAAAAAAAAAGTATGTGAAAGGGACATTTAATTATATACATCGTATGAATCTGTCGCTAGTTTTTTTTTTATCCTGTAAATACTCTACTTGGCATTGGCATACATTATTCAGAGGTGGAGTTTTGGGTCAATGTTGTACCCGCATTACTTATGAGGTGTCATTACAGGTCAACGGTCTCGTTTGCAAAACAATACCTATTTGATGAGGGCTGTAATGAGAATGATTTCGACTTTAATTAATGTAAAGTGTAAAAATGTAATTCATTAAACCATTTATACAATGCGCTTTCAAAATAGTTTCCATACGCGAATTCAGACTGAAATAAACTCTCCGTTAGAATTCCCTAGAGAGTACAGCATGGACTTGTTCGTTTAAGCAAGCAATACGGTATTGCAAGCGTCCAAGGATCGTTTTCATGTTTGCCGTCTTATAACTATAACTATTCCAAATAGAAATAATAACTTGTTATCTTTAATAATAATACAGACAAAATTCTTTAAATCAGAACACCGAACACCTACTTTCGAACAATGGAAGCCCCTCTTTTTCGCAATCGAATGAAATCAATCATCATTATGAATGTTCTTAAAATCGATACAAGATTTATGCCACGGAATCTGTTTTCTCTGCTGAAGTCATTTTGAACTTTATTATGCTTCAGTTGAGTGCAATATTCTGTTTGATATAAATTCTTGGTCCTTGGGTTTTCATAGGTCAGTTTTAAGCGGCGGTTTAGATTCGATGTTGAAACCATGTTTCATGGATCTTTCGAGAGGCGGTAGATATTCAATTTTATCTTAGCGCCTACGCTACGCAAAATTGGCATCCGTTTCTCATGAGTAAATTGTGGGTAATTTAAAAAGTGGTTAGGTTTTTAAATTATTGAACATGGCGATGGTTAGCACAAAAGGTTTTGCATGAGTTACGTTTAAATTATATGTAATTTAAAAGGTATGTGAGGTTTGTAAACTAATATTGTACTTAAAATCGTCATTGTTAATTGTAATAGGCAAAGAGGGTAGAGCAGTTCTCTAGAGTTTCAGACATACATATGAACCTCTTTCGGTTCATCCACGTTCACGTAATTGTAACACTTACCTACTACTTATTAAAGAACTTTTTAATTTGCCATTACGAGGAAAAATTTAACCACGAACAATATTTGTCACCAAGTGTTTATTCATTGTGTATACTTCTACTATATTCATGTTGAATCTCAATAGCTAATTAGTTGTTAGTTAATTAGCAGCAACATCTTGTGATTTAAAAACAAAACTAACGGCAAATACAGACAAATACAAACACGTTTGCTTTAAGAGCTGGTCTCTGGTCGGTATTTCTTATACACATCATGTCATTATATTGTCCGACCATAGTCTACTAAATTCAGAAGTTGTAGTTTGCAGTATTATCTTGAACGTTGTGAAACTGCGGCCTCTGTCCAGTTATCAAGCCGGGCTTAATTGTTATCGCCTTATTTGGGACGCTAGAATTGGCTTATGGCACGATTGAAGTTTCTACACCTTCTGACACATTTAACTGGGCGCTAATTACCACTTGTGTGGATTTGACATTGGAAATTATGTGTTTATGGTAATCTATGTTTTTTTTATTAGTCAACACAAAGACCCTCTTGTTGTTTTCCACCATAGATTAATAAAAAAACAGATATCAATCTCACTGGCTAATAGTGTATTACCTCGTAAAGATATACAGAGTCGATTTATTTCAATGAGATATTTTATATTTATTTTAGTCCAGAAAGTATAAATCGCTAAACAGTATTGCAGCAAATCCGAGTTAACGCTAACAAATAGGAAGGTGTACTTGAATTTTAATTTTCTTAGTCATTTTATAATTAGTTGCCTGCAACACATAATATATAAAATTTGTTAATATGTAATAACATAATACGGTACGGTACGATAGCTCGCTACCATTACCTAAAAACATAGGTACTTGCTAATCACACAAATGGTTTGGTTCAGCGGAATTGAATCTGCCAGCATTAACATAAATCTTTATACAGTGTACTGATAATGTTTTAGATTCTCAATTCTCTCAAATTGTCTTCTGGTTTATCTCCTCGCTAACAATTCCAATTCAAATTAAATGTAACAATATCCTTAAAGCGGAAGCTACATGGGTTCGGACATCCTCCAGTGGAAGCCTTGTGAGTATTACCGGAGCGTGGTTCCGTATAATTGTGTGGCACATAGCGTAAAGTTTTGTAAATGGTTTGGACGTAGTTTCATTTATGTTGTTAGTCAAACCTTAGGATTTGGGTTAAAAATTAATTCAAATGTATACAAATTTAAACTAACATATTTTTAAATTTAATATAGAAGTGTGGACACGTTAGGTTTCTAAAAATTATTCCATAAGAGTACTCGAAACCGACGAGCGTGTATGAAGAGACTGATGAATGTGGACGAAGTGAAAGAGGTATGAAAATCTAGAGAAAACTTGCGCTCTATACTCTCTGCCCCGTTAGGGACTCGGCGTGATGATAATGTATGTATGTATTATTCCAAAAATAATTCCGCTGTCGGTGTTTTCATGGTGTTTTTCCAATTTTTTCCTATATATCTCTGCCTACCCCTTCGGGGAACTTTGTGGAAAGGCGTGAGGAAATAATAGTATAGATCGGATGGCGAGATACTTTGGAAAGATTTAATTAAACTTTTGCAGACAAAGGCTTGGAAGTAAAAGGAACAGTACAAAACATGTTAATATGCAAAAACCAGTCACCCGTTTGGTAAAAATAAAACGAAATCAAGGTTACATGTGACATTATAAGGCTAAAGTCATTCCAATTCGTGACTCGAGAGTTCGGGACAATTTGGCCACAAACAACATTTATCCTCCGCGATGCTAATAGGTTCGGTAAAAGTCAAGGATGAACGGTTAAAAATCAACAAACCACATACCGTTTGGAGAAAATATTGCCCGAACGGTTGTTTTTATTAACAATTACTGGTTTTCACGAAATATAACAACGACTTTTCCAGTTATTCACCGATCCAACGGGGCTTTGAGAGCCATTATTAAAGTACTATAATTTTACGTTCTTGAAAGCACATAATAATTTGATCTTTGTTTGTTACCTTATGTTTAAGCTATGCAGATTATTATCAGTGACTTTAAAAACCGTGGTCTAGCGATCAGTGATCATACTTGTGAGTTTCGAGATGTCGCATTCCCCCCGTTGACGACGTTAGATATTTTTTGGACCTGTATCTGTACCTTTTTGTATTTCAAATACATATATATATATATATATATATATATATATATATATATATATATATATATATTTAAGAATGATTATCGCTGTCTTAACCGCATACATAGATGCATATCGTAATGCCGAGTCCCTCACGACGGTCGTTACTCGTTCACATAGTTCAAATTGATTCATTTTAGGAATACGTCTCTCATAGGAAAGCGAGAGTAGAGCGCCAGTTCTCTAAAAAATTATAGACCTCTTTTGTTTTATTCAATTTCATATAATCTCCCCATAGAATTTCGATTAGAATTGTCCCAAGATATGATCAAATACTAGCAGGTATTAAATAAAAGTAAAACATAACATAAACGTTCTTTTTCCCTTCTGAGATAATTGGTCTGATTTGATTGTTCCCGTCGCTACGCCGAGAACAATGAAGGATATCCAAATGAGAACAAAAGATGACTTTATTACGTTGAAGATACATCGTACTCCGTATTGCAAAACTTTGCGTGACTAGCTTATTTGTGCGCTATCGCTAATCATTCTGTTTGTAACATAACATGCGTACCTATAAACGGTTCTTTAAATGGAAAAAATATGAAATGTTACTCGCAAACATGACATCCTTCAATTCTTCTGTGAGTCATGTTTACTTGCTCTTAATTTATTCAAAGAAAGTAAAACATTTTACTGCGTAAAAGGTATTCTTCGGAAATTTTTATTCGGAAACTGTTCCCTGACATATTTCAGTAAAGTTTCATATCCATTATGTAATAATTTGAAATGTAATAAAACACAAATGAAATAAGTAATTGTACTTAATTCCTTTGACATATATAATTTAAATATAAATACAACAATACCAACGACAAATTTAGACTAACCAAATCCATATATTCAAATATTATATTATATTGCACGCACGGAAGACACATTTTGCATGGTTACTTAATTTGCACAGTTTTTAACATTTCAATATCACTAATGAGTGAAGGACGCTAAAGTGTATACATTAAGGAGCTCTATTAGAACGACGAACACTAACCCAGACGAACGTTATGATGTGGCAACATTATTAGAAACCAATGAATTTACATTAAACATTATTTATCTACAAACCATAACAGGTTGTAATAATTGGAGCAAAAAAAACTAATCGGACCAGTGATCGCGGCAATGAAACAAAAGAAGTAGTTTGATTGAGATACCTTTCTTCCGCCAAGCGAGGTCAGGCGTGACCTACGCGAATTCCTAATAATCCCGTCTATTACAAGAACTCATTTACTTGATACTGTATTATAATTTAGAGGTCATCTTGATTGGATATCTCAATAAGTAGAGTACTACGCCGGCATTTGTTTCTCAAGTCCATTACCGTTTAATGGATGCAGCCATTGGCTTTTTAGACCATGAAACTTCTATAAAGGCGTTAAATTGGAGAATTTAAATTTGTTTCAAGCTTCCTTTGCGCCTCTTTAGTATTTAATAATAATGAATTTTATCGTTGACCCGATTTTTAAGACAATAACGATGTAAATGTCGAATTATTGATTTATGCATCTATAATAAAGTGATCGTTGAAAAACGTAATTTTAATGGCTGAGAATTTTTCTCTTTTTTTTTATTGCATTGAGTGTTATGTAATAACACCCATAAAAGATTCCTGCAGGGTCGGCAACGAGCGAGTGATACCCCTGGTGTTGCAAGCGTCCATAGGCGGCGGTAACCGCTTACCATCAGGCGGGCCGCATGCTTGTTTGCCACCCAAGTGGTATAAAAAAAAACAATATCCTTATTATGTATTTTAACATAATCTAGTTTTGGTACACTAGTGTCCAAAGTTTGTTGTGAATAGTTCGTTTCTCAGATTCTTTTCAGATTCAGATCTCTTTCGTTTCATCCACATTCATCAACCTCATCAATTATACAACGAGCTTTATGGAAAACACCATTTGAAAGTTGTCAAGTCGTGCCTGAGGGAAGCCGGCTCGTGCGCCATATGTAACAATATCACCTAAATATGGTGAAATTGTGGGTGCTTTCAGTCTTTAATATCCCTTTAGGTACACATCTAGATTAAAATAAATTTGTTGACTTCTTGAGTGAATTTAATGTGTCCATATTGTTTATCTTTGACTATTATGTTTATGTCAAAAAATCCTGCTTATTACAATCGCGGCCGTAAACGATCCCGGCTACTTTCGCTGGTGACTCATGTAATAACACCATTAAAAGCACATTAGCTATCAAGGGACCTCGCTGTCGTTCTTATGTACCAGTACCAGTTTTAGAAATTTGTCTTCGTTGACTTGACAAATTCCTAGAGCTGAATTTATTTAAGTTTATGTGGCATCCGATAAACATGATGTAGATGGGTGTTTCTCTGCTATTTGGAAAATCGTCCATACAAAACTGTCCTGTAGTATTGTTTTTAAATATTGAGAATGTTTGTTATTAAAATGAAGGGCAATAGTAAATTAAATATATATCTTAAAAAAGCCCACACATTTTCCTCTTGATTTTTGAGTTATGGACGATTTTTTGCAAATCCGTGACAGGGGACTGTTGTAACCACCCAGGGGAATGTTTTATGGACAAAAACAATTAGTATTTTTATTTAAGTAATCAGAGTCTTTATTTTTCTTTGCCATTCTTAAAATATGTATCTCCTCCCTTTTTGACTTAGATCTGGATCTGGAAACTTCTGCAATATTTGGTCAAAACTGACATCAGAAATATAATTTTCGTCTATTCTAAGCTTGTGGCCCTTATTATCACACATTTTCATAAAAGTTACTGTTACTTCGCCTTCCTCATCATCAACTTGAGTGAAATCAGCAGCATAGCGATATTCAAACGTTAAACTTGACTAGAACGTAATCAACACTATTGTACTGCTGTTGGTTGATTGTACTGGGCCCTGCTCTATGCTCAAAATCAGTATTGATATAGTCACACAGTTGTGAAATTTCAGTTTCTGCAATGTTACTATCCAGCGAGTTATGGGCTAGCCTGGTTTCGCTTTCGGATTCTGAGTCTGTGTAAATGTCCTCGACGTGAAGTTTCATCACTTGGTAGTTCATAACCCTTCTCAGCACCTTTCGGTGATCCCAAAGGGCATCGTGATATTTTACACTTAATCTGATGTATTTTGAGGGTACTATTGAAACTTCAAATTCTTGGCGTCTTCCTGAATACCGGTGCACCGAAAGTCATATTATTAATTGCAGCATCGTCAATCACAAACATTGTAATTGCAGGGCATCTTTGTTGCACAGATTCAATAAAAGATTCCAAACTGTCAATGTCACCTCCTACAGCAACGATAGCATCTGCAGTCCTCTTGCACGTAGCTCCAACACCATCAGCACCCTTGCCATGGCCACTCCGAAAAGTTCCAGGAAAACTTCTGTATAATTGTCTTTCATGATTTTTAACTCTACTTAGAACAATGCTCTTTCCAAACCTTTTTTACAGCGTTATCCTCACGACGTCCCATATCTTTAACTAATCTTCTTTTGCATATATTTTTTGATACCTTTCCTTTTTCTTTCAACCCTTCTTTTTTTAGGATAATTTTTAAGTCGTTGATATCTCAAATATTCAGCTATACGTTCTAATATTCCTTCTCTTGTTTTAGGTGTCTTCTTTTATTGGTGACATTTTAAGATAATACCTACAAAAAAGACGATACTTTTAATGGTCAGAACTTAAGAAAACAGTCCCCTGTGGTATAAACAGTCCCCTGTGCTTTGAAATGACAGGGGACTGTTGGCCAGGGGACTGTTATTTTTACATTAATACTTAATAAAACAATATAATTTGAAAACATTCAGATAAACGAAACAGATGTGGTTACGTACTAGATAATCTATTATTTTAAACAAATTTTCTTTATTATAACTCTTAAAATACAAGAAAAAAGGCTTACCAGGGGACTGTTTTCAGTAACGGCCGAGACGAGTGGTCTACCAGTTGACGCAGTAGTATCACTGCACATAATGACGGCTGCCCGCTTAGCTTCACAACCAAACGAATTCACACCGATTGCATTCCGTTTTAGGACCTAATGTTTTGCGCCAAAACTAAATTTGACTTTAGCACGGTTTTCTAATTTTAACAGGGGACTGTTTTAATAATTTGAGGACAGCATTTGGACATAGATATCTTGTTAAAATTGTAGTGTTCAAATATAATTGTGATGTGTAAAGTTGCTTACGCTGTTTGTTAATAGATTTGGATATTTTTTAATCAATTATCAATGGCAAAAGAAGAAATATTTGTAACAAGATTTGTAATTCTGGAAAAGGGACCTACCAGGGGACTGTGTTTCGATACTTTTGGGGTTCATTTACTCGAATATTTAATTATTAAATTACTAACTAAACTGTGGCGTGCCAAGAATACCTAATACTATGTCGGTATTGATAGAAAAAACTGATAATTTTTTAGATTTATTACATAAAATTAGCTTGGGACAGCGATTTTCCATTTAGTGGAGAAATGCCCAGATATTAACGTGAATTATTTAAGAAGAATCTATTTAAGAGCCATGGTGGCAGATAATTAAAAAAAAAATTATAAAAAAATTAAAAGAAATAGAGTTTGTTATTACATGTATATAGGTTAATAAATTCTCTCGGTGTGTACCGAAACGTTGACCAAATATTCCACGAACTAACACGTTTATGTGTTAGATATGGCGATAGTGATATTGGTTAGAGTCGTGTCGATAAAGTTTGAGTAATTGAATTTGGAGCAATATTTGCATTAGCAATGCATACGTGGGTGCTATTTATGTTCTATGATATTGAAATGTGAATGCGACAGGTGGACTTGGTAAGATCATTCGTCAGCCGCATTGTAAATGATCTAACAAAAATACCTCGTATGGGAATGTTACAATATTCTCTAACGCAGCATTCGGCATACGTCATATGGCACCGTTTGCGAAACATTTCTTGACAAAAATCACGATTCTGACATTTCAAATATCTTTACGAGTGGTTTAGAGCGTGGCATTTACGCGCATACCACTTGCACTGTCGGGCTCACTTTGATTTTTAACTTTATTGAATCATAGATAGAGCTGAGATTCCTGTACGTTGAGAGGAGAAACCAATGGTGAATTAATTATTACAATTACTTACTTCATTCGATCCTTATAAGCGGTCCGGAGCGGTTTCATATGCTAATATGTAAATCGGCTGATTCCAAACATGCAAGATTCCATGATACATTAAAATTCGGCCAAAAGAATATTTCCATTTACGATACAAGGACACAGACTTTCATTCACAAACTTGGGTATTTTACGAAGACATTCGCAACAGGATTCACATATAGGATACCTACGGATACATATTTTTCGGCTAATGTTTCTCCAGGGCGTGAGAACGAACGAGCCGGTTCTCATCTCTTCATTGATTTTGAACAATTTTGCGATTTACGCATAATATACTCAACGTCAACTACGATAACGATAAAATTGCAATGTACAATGCTTTAAGCCATGAAAGTGTACG
Source organism: Drepana arcuata (assembly GCA_016069955.1). Taxonomy (NCBI): domain Eukaryota; kingdom Metazoa; phylum Arthropoda; class Insecta; order Lepidoptera; family Drepanidae; genus Drepana; species Drepana arcuata. Next base: position 15,064 of record JACCPG010007285.1, read on the forward strand.
GTCATCAGTGTCCATAAAGAAATAAGTAAACGTCAATCATTTGAGAACATATTCGTTGGTTCGATCAGATACTTATAAATTGTACATGTCAGATGCCAAGAATAAGAAAACCTGTTTGGGTCAAAGGTTAGCTAGGTCAAGGTGTGATTTTTTTTAATATTTCATTCTAGGAATAATGTGACAAATTATCGTCTTCGTTTGCATAATTTGAATCAAAACATCACAATATTTAAGGACGTTCAATATTCATAGGTATTAATGCTCCATGTCCAGCCATGTTACCTAGCTTATTAACACCTACACCTACCTAGCAAATGAACAGGCATACGATTGAGAAGAAATTCAAAAACGTATTTAAAGATCAAGTTAGCATCTAAACTTATCACTGGTATCATGCCTTGGTGCGATACACCTTGTGAGAAGGTTTTAAAGTATAGTTAGCTATTATATCCTCACGCCTTCCCACAAGGGTCCCCGAAGGGGTAGGCAGAGGTGTATAGGTAGTACCCACACACCCACTTTCCGCCAGAGGTATATTAGGTGCAAATTATTAATATTTACAAAACATTCGTATTAATTTTCTTCACATTCTGAACTTTACAGAGCGTTAGATATTGACCTTGCCACGGGCAATTCAATTCCTTACACAAATTAATTAAATGTGTACAAAAGAGTAAATTATCTTGAGGTCGTATTGTTAAATACACATTTCGTAATAAGACTTGTAATTATATTTTAAGCGTATTGTAAGTTATATTGGACTAACTTATATTTGTTTTTCGATTAGTAACTAGATCGTTTAACCGTAAAGGTCAAATATTTGTGCATAATGGAATACAATTTTGTACAGTAGCGACTTTGACATCGGCTGATTGGTTAACGATGATTGAAATTAAGTGGACAAGTTGCGTTTCATGAGGTATTTCGCGTCGCTAGCTTAAAAGTTTGACAGTTTATAAAATGATACCGTATTGAAAACGGAATGTAAGAAAATAACTTTTTTCGATATATCTTTTGATACTGGCAGGCATTCCCTAAGAAACTGGTGAATGCCGATGATGCAAAGGAGGTATGTTATTCAAGAGAGAACTGGATCTCTTTTCTACTCATTGAGACACTTGGCGTGAAAAATGTGTGTATTGTAGATGTATCATATAAATTAAATTCAATCAATCAATCATTCATCAACCCACACTAGTCCACTGCTAGACATAGGCCTAACTAATGAGCGCCATAGCGCCCTGTCTTCAGCCTGCCGCATCAAGTATCTGCCAGCAGTCCTAAAGTCAATAATCGATTTAAATATATTTCAGAATCTACTTTTAATTAAAAAATAAAATAAAAACGTAGTTACAAGTTTATGCGATTAAGGGGTAAAACAAAAATGAATATAATATATTATTTTAAATAAAGAATAATAATATAATATTTGCTTCCTTCAACCATAAAAAGCCGGATAGTTGCCCTACTTTTCATAAAAGCTGTATAATTCAAAAAAATATATTTTTTAAGAATAATTCGATGTTTATTTCAAAACATAGATCTTTAATCTTTCATAACAGCCCATTTTTGTAAACATAATTCATATGCATTTCGAGTAAATCGTGTTTGATTAGACCTCTTAAAAAAGGGATAGTTGCCTACTATAGCGGATAGTAGCCTAACGTTAAAAATGCTTCGGGGGATACTTGCCTCATGTAAGGATAGACGCCTCTCTATATTTCTTTTAGATAAGTTTCAAGTAATTTTAAGTAATCAGCCATTATTATTTACTGAGATCCTTTATTAAGTACTAATCACAATATTAATTACCATTAAAACAGTGCTATGTTCTAACGTTTTAAACTATAAAATTACTTCAAATTTTAAATTAGATTAGTTAATAGTAAAATAATATTATTTATCTTAAAGATAGAAAAATATGGCATCAACTGAAACTTTTTTATTCATATTTCCGATTTCTGAATTAGCGTTTTTCCCTTTTATATCTTTTCAGTGTCTCTGGCAGATTTTTTGCCTTTTTTCCTTTGATTGGTAGTCCTTAAGTGGCTTTTCCTTTAAGTTTTACCAAATTTACAGCATTTTCTTCATCTTCACTGTCAGCACTATAAATTTGTATTCTTCTTTTTCTTGAAGCTCTTCCTTTGATACTCAGAACAGTTCATCTGTGTCATCAGATTCCGTTTCACTACTGGTAATATCAATATTCTTTTTGGTCTTTTGCTTTTTTCGAGGTTGCCCTCTTTTCTTCAAGATCTTCTTGCTATCTACTGCTTTATTATTTTCTTCTTTCGTTATTTTGTTTGTTTTCTTTATTTTCTCTTCATTATTCTTCTTCTGGATAATTTGTTCGTTGGGGTTGAATATTTCTGCAGATTGTTTAGGCTTTTAGACATGTTTAGCCGTATTTTTGGTATAGTTGTTGATTGATGTAGAAATTTGGATGGCGTTTCTTGTTGAAGATTTTGGTTCTGTAATTTTATAAGTTGAAAAGAGCACCTGAAGTAAAAAAAATGTTTTGTTCGTTAAAGAATGTATAGTTGCAGATAGTTGCCCCTAGGGCAACTATCCGCAGGAGTAAAAAGGGCAACTATCCTTTTTGATACGGATACTTGCCCTTCCTATTTACAAAATAAATAAAATCTATTTAACAATAAAACATAATAAACAGTGTAATTTAAACTCTAATGCATGTAAAGAAACAAAAAGTTGACTGAAATTCCAATAAATTACAAAAATATTTAATAGAAATGACTTACCAATATAATTTTGACGCCTGTCAAAGTTACGCCGAGGAAGATTTTTGCTCACACGGACAAAACACGTGCGCTTACCTTAACGGTTTAGATGAAACTGAGGTCAGTAGGGGGGGCACTTCCAATCATAATCAAACGCTAATGCCACCAACATATCTAACATGGCGTATTTAAAACTGAGGCATGTATCCCTCTGAGGCAACTATCCGGGTTTTACCCTATTGGTATTGGACACAGCCATAAAAGCAACTATAGCGTTTATGCTTTCTTATAAAGGTAGCAGTTAAGTGTTACAAAACCTTGCACTCGTTAAGCAACGCGTCAACAATGTAATTTCACTTTCAACATGATTATAAAGGATTAAAACGATTGTTCATAAGGTTCAATTTCGCAAACTGTAATTGTATTTGCTAGATTAATTGTGACACGCGCGACATACAATCTCTCTTTAATTTAGTACACTCGACGCCTATCTGTCTGTCATTCTGTCTTTGTTGTATCTTTAGCTAATTCTTTGTGAAAGGTAAACTCAAAATACTTATTAGGAATATTACACATCGTCACTGTGTTTTGTTTTAAATGTATAATTTTGGTTTGCATTAAGGATCTGCAGAACGTTGTGATCTTCGAGACGCTAGCCACCGATGCCTTAGGCCCTGATCCCGATACCGATATAGATAGTGCCATCCACGAAGACGCGCCCCACTATTCCTCCTCGTAGTCTATAGTGTACGTGTGCAACCTTAGACTGATGTTTGAGTATTGTCGGTACACACCGATTACCTATGAGTGCACTCACACTACAATTAATAGAGTCGGGTCATACACCACGCATCCCGTGACCCCCTCGACCAGAAATTGTTGGGCGCGTCTTCGTAAATGGCACTATCTTTGTATCTAAAGTGGGTCCCTCTGCCTACCGCTTCGGGGACCCTTGTGGGAAGGCGTGAAGTTATCATTGCGATTATAACATTATTTGAACCGACGATTATGATAAAGTATTATTAAAGTGTTTCGTCACACAATCACACGCACGTCAACGAAAGGGAAAGCTAAAAGCTTAAAAACATCTAATTAATTATATTGTGTTGGGTTGAATCATTTCAGCTTAGATGGCGCAATACTCTCGTCTCGTATTACGACTTTGTAATCTCTCTAAGTCATTGTTGAGACTGGGAATATTTTAGTGTAAACTTTACTTTCTTTTTTCACACCGTTCTTGAATGAGGCGATTAATATTTTTACAATTAAACTACGACAGATGCACCTTCATATCATCACGCCGAGTCTCTTACGGAGTAGGTTGAGCGCTCTTCTATATAGAGATTACATACCTCTTTCGCGAAATCCTCATTCATCAGTTTCTTCATAATATAAGGTCGCCGGTTACGAGTACTTTTTACGTTGGCACCCTTGATTGCTTGGAGTGAAATCTTCTGCAGCTTAGTTCTTTAGTATAGATTATGATATCCTCACGCCTTCCCACAAGGATCCCCGAAGTAGTACACACACCCACTTTCCGACAGAGATATTTTTTTGATGCTTACGTGACAGACGGCGAGTCCATCGCCGTTACTCAAGCACGACTATACATACTTATAGTGATATAGTATAGTATTGAATGATAGAAAAAGAACGACTATCGCAGGCTATAATAGTAATATAATGATCTTATAGTTGACTTTATGTTTAGTAGATGCGTAAAGGAACGAACAGACCTGTTAGCGCTTCCATTATGTATGCATTAGACATAACACTGTCCAGAAGTAGTGCTGTAGGGCTCTTTTCTCTCTCTTCTATTCTTCTCTTCTTCTTCTTATATATCTATATCTTTAATTTATTTAAATCAGCGTAGTCTGCTGTGTTATGTAAACGTGTGGGAGAGATACGTTTCTTACCCTCCGTACGACATCCTTCTTTACTAGGCCTTGCTAATTTCATAGCCACCGATCATCCGGCGCAATAAGGTATACTATTCTATAATGGTTATTACCAACTAATTACCCAGGCCAGTGTGTCAGTGTCGTCGGTAATTCAGGTGAAAGTATTCTTTAACTACATTTCCAGCGGTTCTGTTACACAGAAATACTTGGACGCATTTTTGTGTAGGATGTATGAACAAGAAAGCTTAACTGGGTTGATGCCAGTCAACAGTATGTTTGCGTTCAATTAGTATTTTATCAACACATGTCTTGTCTGTCATCCGAAAGTAGTAATTGTTTTAACTAGTAGCCGAGAGACCTACACCTAATATACCTCTGGCGGAAAGTGGGTGTATGGGTATTACCTATACACCTCTGACTACCCCTTCGGGGACCCTTGTGGGAAGGCGTGAGGATATACATATATATTATTTTTTAGTCTTTACAATTAACTTTTTTCTCAACCTAATATTTTTATTTATTTATTGCACAAAATATGATGAACAATAGAGTTGAGCGCCAGTTATCTCTAAACCTACAGATCCGTTTAAAATAAATATTGTTAAAATAAACCTCCAACTTTATACACTATTAGCTGTGCCCGCGACTTCGTCGGCGTGGACGGCTTTTTTGTCTTTCGTAAAAATTATTTTTTTTTCTATAAAAAGTATCCTATCTTACTTCTAATACCTCCAAGAATATGTGTACAAAGTTTTATAGTGATCTCTTAAGTAGTTTTTACGTGAAAGTGTAACAAACAAACTTACATTCACATTTATAATTTTAAATAAGATATATCTACTAATTCATATCATTACCATATCCATTTGCCAAGACTTGTTTAATGATTGCCGGCAATTATCTTTTACCTTACACCAAAGTCATCTAAAAACGATTAAATATTTAAAAAGGTCAATCACGTCACGTAGGTACCTACAATGGTAACAATTATTAAAAGTCATAATGATAGATAATATGATAATATATCATAATACCTACATCTTGTATTGGGATATATCTTTACGCCATCTTACAATGGTTCCCGAACGGATAGGCAGAGGTGTGTACTGCCCTCTATTCGTCGAGATATATTTAGGTTGTGACATATGGCGAGTCCATCGCCGTATATATATTTCTTGAGATTTCTTTTCAAAATAATATTTAAATAAAATTACCAGTCCAGTCCAGCTCTCTTGCTAGCGATCCAGCAACGCCCTAAGCCGAGGTTCGTACCCCACAGGGGGTGCCCTTAGCTGTGTTGCTTAGAAATAAAGTGCCTGGCTGGAGGCCTAGGACTCGCCATTGACCGGTTAAGTAGCAAAAGTTCCCGGAATTCACGCAACGAGAGACACAAAAAAAAAATTTTCAAACGAATGTAGATTTCTTCTCGATGTTCTTGACCACAAAGCTCATGATTGCATTGCAAAAATGCATGTTCCTTCATGTTTACTTTTCATTCTCTAAATCAGTTAGTGACAACAGCAGGAAACACCAGGAAAACTTCGTCTCAATTGTAAGTATCTAGTGAAGCTAATAATAGTATTAAGTAAATAAATTCTCGTATACACTGATGCAATCAATCATTGTTATAATGGCAACAGCCTTGCGTCTGAGAAAATGAAACAAAGAACAGGAGGTGAAAACAGGTTTTCTTTATCAAATGCTATATCATAATTAATGATCTTTATTATGGGTGAATTAAATATTATCTATGACCTTTTATAAGGAACTTGTAAAGTTTCATAAATAATACTAGTTGCCCCGCACTGCTTCGTTGCGGTGTAATTGTTTTAAATCTAATCGCGATTCTAGCGCCGCCTGTCAGGTTTTTTGCGTGCAATGGAGCCTATATTTTAAGTTAGACCTCCAACCCTACATCGTTGACATTAGTATTAAATTGCATGCAGTAGTTTAGTAGTTTTATACATACATATAAACAAACAGGCAGCCTAACAAAAATTCTAAAAGTATAATAATAATAATAAATACCTGGGACAATTCCACACAAATTGACCTAGTCCCAAATTAAGCATAGCTTGTGTTACGGTAACTAGACAACGATATATTTACTTGTATAGATATATATAACCTTAATGTGTTAGTCACATTAAGGTTATTACTTATTTCAAATGAATTATAACTCGTTGTGTGAACCCTTTCTTGGCGAATTGCATCTTTAGTGAAGAAACAATAAAGTGACACAATTTGGGGTAAGAAAAGAAAATCACAGCGTCCAGTTGATGATGTGTCATATATGTTTGTGGGTCATAATATGCCATACATTTTAATTACACTACACGTAATTTAGAAAGAAATGCCTTTGCGAACGTACTCGTATAAGGGGCCTGTATTTACCGATTGGGCAATAGAACCCTAAAAATGATATTCTTGTTATGTATAATATGTAGGTTTTATTAGAATTGACAAAGATAATCAAACATGGATAATAAATTAAACATTGTTATTGATTTGACCACCCACAGCTGGGCTTTATCCCAGGTTGCAAGAATCGGACGTCGTATACTTTTTACAAATAATATGATTATGATGATTTCAGAGAGATTTGGGACATATGTTTGTGTGCATTTACTTCATATACGTATTACGGTATATTCACGTATTCTAATAGATACAATAATAATAATAATCCTCACGCCTTCCCACAAGGGTCCCCGAAGGGGAAGGCAGAGGTGTATAGGTAATACCCACACACCCACTTTCCGCCAGAGGTATATTAGGTGTCAACGTGACAGATGGCGAGTCCATCGCTGTTACTCCAGCACGACTATACATACGCCTTTGAATTTCTTCTCAGACGTATGCAGGCTTCCTCTCGATGTTTTCCTTCACTGTGAAGCTCGTTCTAATAGATAGCTCTGCCTATCCCTTCGGGACACTTGTTTGAAGGGTTAGTTCAGGTCATTCGAAGTAAAACAATGTAGCTCTGTTTTTATTGGTTTGATAAGAATATAAAATTAAGAACAAAACATGTATAGCACTAGCATTGCACTTTGTGTATGTAGTTTCTGCTTCAGTATTAGGGTCAGTTAGTTATAACTAACTGCGCCTAGAATATTGTTATTATAAAGCTTACTTAAGTACTAAAGATGACCTAGCCCTAGGTCTCTAGCGTCTTACTGGCAGACTCGAGTGGTTCTAAGAATATCGTCTTCCTTATTCAAAAACTTATCATTTTATTCTCATGAATACAATTATGCATAATTATGTATAAATACACGTGAGATTTGTTCAATTGACACGTTTCTTTACAAAGGCAAGAGATTTCATTTGAATATCTTGACGGCCGGTTGGTCATGTGGGCTGAGTTCCTAACTGCGAAGCTTCAGGTTGCAGGATCACATTCCCACCGGGGCTGGATATATGTGAACTTGAATATTTGTATTCTGTCTTGCATTTTTGGAGCGTGTCATGAGCATCTGTAAAGATACAGATTATTCTATTTTTAAAATTAATTTATTACTCTTCTTCAACATTGGACACCTTCTTGGAGTGGAGCTCTTCAAGAAGGGTGTGAAAAGATTCCTGCAGGGTCGGCAACGCGCGAGTGATACCCCTGGTGTTGCAAGCATCCATAGGCGGCGGTAACCGCTTACCATCAGGCGGACCGCATGCTTTTTTGCCACCCAAGTGGTATAAAAAAAAACCTGCACATTATATAAATAAACTAGATTATGAAATTATGAAATCCAAATGCTCCAACTCTTATAGAAAAACACAACATGCGTAGTAATTATTGGATAACGTGTTGGTTAACCCATAATAAAATAGATTTAAAAATATGTATATGAAACAGAGAAAAAAAAAAGGTTATTGAAACGATATAAAAAGCTGATGTAAATAAGCTATTTTATAACCAGTTATTTTATTTAATAACCAGTTTTTTAAATCTTTAGAAGATATGAAGGTGAATGAAGCGAAATAGGTCTATGAGAGTATAAGTCTTGAGAGAACTGGCGCTTTGCTCTCTCAGTCTACAGCGATATATATATAAATATGTATGTATATCGTAATGTATGTATAAATATTTGTAATTTGGATCTATGTAAGTTAATTTGTGTGGTACTATCCCACCATTATATTAAGTTATCTGACGCAGTTCCTCGGCAATTTCATTAAATGCAGTGAATATGCTATTAATAGATAGTGACATAATTGTTTAGAAAGATATTATTCCATAAGTTTCTAAAATATGTCAATTTTTCTATTACAAGGTTTATTTGGAACAACTTTGTGGTAAACCAGTTGGCCTACGGGGTCCAGACTGGTTACAACAATTTCTACAATCGATTTATATACAAAGTACTCGCAAATGAAAGCATTTGACAGTAGGATTGCTATTTAGACTCAATAAATTCAAATTATTATAGTTTTTGTACGAGATTTGAACCAATGGACTGTTTATATCAAATCCACAACCACTAATTGCATTAGACGTTCGCGAGCTTTGGTACGAGTTAAAAATGTTATTAGTAATTTGATACTAGTACCTACTTGGGAGTGATATACTCGCATTAGTCTGTACCAATGAGTTTCTTGACATGAAGTATCTATAGAGACTTAGCAAGACTTGAAATTTACTGTATAACATATAGTTAATTGCCAACGTGTCAGACGGTCAGGCTGTAGTCTCTCAAACACGACCTTGCATGCGTCTTTGTCATTTCTTCTCATAAAGTATGCAGGTATCTGCTCATTGCTGTTCTTCGTAAAGCTTGTGGGGTGGCAATTGACTGTACGTAAAGAACACATTGTGCAACCGGGGTTTGAACCTACAGTCTTGATTTTGTGTCTTGTCAGTCAAGTATGTAATGCTATGAGAAGGTGTAACCCACCTTCGATAGTATTACAAACAATACTTAAACTATACTAAGTAAATTAACTTAAACCACTCGCCCAACATGACTTTCGTCCTAAGTTAGTGGCCATAAAGGAATGAGTAAACAGATTTTGCCGAGTTGCTGAGACTTTTTGAGCATGTGTCTTCGATGGCTCGAGTAACCATGGAGTTTCTTGCCGGTTCTTCTCCATGGAAGCGACCAACCCGACCGTGCTCCTTTTTCGACGTTTTATAAGTGCCCACCTGGGCTTATGTGAAATAAAAATATTTTGATTTTGATTTTGCTCATCATAAACATAGATACACGCGAAATGATGCAGTGAGTACTTTTACCTACATTCATTTTTCAAAACGTGCGCGTGAACATTATCATGATATATATCCTCACGCCTTCCCACAAGGGTCCCCGAAGGGGTAGGCAGAGGTGTATGGTTAATACCCACACACCCACTTTCCGCCAGAGGTATATTAGGTGCCAACGTGACAGATGGCGAGTCCATCGCCGTTATTCAAGAATTTCTTCTCAGACGTATGCAAGTTTCCTTTCGATGTTTTCCTTAAGGCTCGTGGTGTGACTAATCACTGTACATAAATTCAGAAAAACTCATTGGTACAGACTGGATTCGAACTTGCGACTTTGTGTCGCAGGCAACTGCTCGAACAACTCGGCCACCACGGCTCTATACTGATATATATCGTGTTATGCAAATTGTTTGATACATGTCAGTGTCTCGCTGAGCGACAGAATTTATTACCAAGATTTTCGATACCTAATATGAGTATTTTATTAGTCCTAAACGGGTTTATTGCCTTTTTTGTAGTCTTTATGTATGTAAAAGAAAGATTGATTACTGACCGAGACGAATGTTGGCAGTAAACCAAATGTCAATAGTCTGTTTTCCCAATATGGTTTCTCTTTAAACGCTCTTGCGTTGCTATTTTGTTTCAATATCTTACTACAAAGAAATGTGGACCTTGTTTTGTTTGATTCAGTGTTAATTTTGCATTAATAAAACATACATTTTGCTAGTCAGAGACATACCAAGACCGTAACAAAGTTAAAAATATTTGTAAGCTCAATATGAAAATGAAATTTCTCAAATGAGAATGAACCCAAATATGTTGTGCGTTGGCAGGTCAATGCCTTGCTACCAAATTATTTATTTAAATTTAACTTTAGTGAGTATTGTAAAGTGATTTGAATACTTTTCATTTTAAAACCTTCAGGTGTTTCCGAGTATAATAGGTGAGGTCTTCACTCATTAGAACATGTATTGATATGTAAATTCTGTAGAACTGGGTCGCTCCGACAACATTTAGCTCGAGTAGCGGTAACTTAGGTCCCTTATTGTACGTACAGACATCTGGTTATTCCTATTAAACTAGGGTAAGAAGAGTCGTTATTTAGA
>JACCPG010007286.1:0-16867 GCA_016069955.1 Drepana arcuata
CTTCGCGAAGAAGTAGAGAGACTGCGAGCTAAACTTGCCGGGAACAATGATGCCGATTCTGGGTATGTTCCTTTGCTGATGGTGAAGAGTTATAAAGGAACTATAAAGTATTTTTAGAAAAGTCTTGTTTGAAAACGCAGGACTTACTAGTTAGTAAACAAACGAACGACAGCTGTTCATTATTCTATGTACGTACATTTTCACACTGATTTGCTGAATGCATAAGTATAGATAGTGCCATCCACGAAGACGCGCCCTACTATTCTTACTTATAGTTTATTGTGTAAGTGTGCAACCTTCCACTAATGTTTGAGTATTATCTGTACATACTGATTACTTCCCGCATCCCGCGACCCCCTTAACTAGAAATTGGTGGGGCGCGTCTTCGTGTATGACACTATCTATAGTTGCTCAGATATCGTGATCGATGGTGACGTGTGAGAAAAGATTTCATAGACGCTAATAATGGCGAACAATCAGGCAGCCCGCATGCTTGTTGGTCAGCTTGGTATATAAAACTAAAATACATTTTAAAATTGCAGGTACCCAACGCCTCGGAGGGATAAACCCAGAAATGGTGTTAATGGGTGAGTAGGTTTCAAAGTACATTATTGTATCGTGGTTTATACGAACCTACCCGCGTCAAATATGATTAATATTTTTCCTTTTTTATCAAATATTTAATACAGGACTTTAATGTATTTTCAGGATTAAGAGTATAGACACACCAGACGGTCCTCAGACTCCGCAAACTGATACGTTGCTCCTTGTGTGGTGAGTATAGCATAATAAGAAGTATCTAGGGTATAAAAGAGATTTTGAATGAGATTTTCTTGAAAACTATATCTTCGTTCTATATCTGGTACAATGGGAACTAGACAATACACTCAAAGATACAGTCAAACCTGGATAGTGTAGTATTAATAGCGCCATGTTGTTGCAGGCCAGATGGGTCCCGCGAGCGCATGCGCGTGCGCCAGGCGGGCGGCGAGCTGCAGCTGGAGGCCGGCGACAAACAGCTGCGAGCACGCTTCCACAGCGCTGAAGCCACCGACCTGCCGCAGAACGAAGCCAACAGGGCTTTTGCTGTCAGTATCTGATGACTATAGTATAAAAGCCGACATCATAATATAATAATTATTATAAATACCAGGGACAATTCCACACAAATTGACCTAGTCCCAAAGTAAGCAAAGCTTGTGTTATGGTAACTAGACAACGATATATTTACTTATATAGATAGATATATACTTAAATACATAGGACATCCAAGACTAAGGTACAAATATTCGTGTTCATCACACAAATATCTGCCCTCAGCGGGATTCGAACCCGCGACCTCAAGTTTCGCAGTCAGGAGCTCTAACCACTAGACCAGACGATCGTCAAAAAACGAGAACATATCGGCTGGGCTTAAGTGTTATTAAACATACATGCATTTTGCTTATGCGTAAATCTATGAAAGAGGGCTTACAATGCTAGTTGTACTACTCAAATAGTTATCTAATGTATATGCGACTATATTATGTAAAAAAAGTTTCTCCAATCTCGAACTTTCAAATATACTAAGTTTTAAATGTGATACAAATGTATATAATCTACAAATCATGGCACCTCATAGTTTTTTTATTAAAGATTTGTATGTGGTATTGAGCGACGTATCCGTGCAAGGCGATGTTGATAGCGCTATGTGTGGAGCAGGTCAAGGTGGAGGGGAGTCCGGGAGGGGAGGCGGCGCTGGTGTGCGTTAGCGCGGCGGAGCGCGGCCAGTGGCTGGCGCGGCTGCTGCGCACGCCGCTCGCCGCCGCCCGCCGCCCGCCGCTGGCCGCGCTGGGGCCGCGCACGCCCGCCGCCGCGCTCTACGTGGCCCACAACGCACTCGCCATCGGTACTACACAATATATACATACATATCATCACGAGTCTCTCACGGGGTACGCAGATATTATAGAGCGCCAGTTCTCACTAGACTTACCAATTTTGCTTCGTCCACATTCATACTACCGTATATATAACCAATTATCCAATTGAAGTGACTTTAAAGCCTCCGTGGCCCGAATACGCTTGTACCAATGACTTTCCCAACTTAAGTGCGTACGAGCGTAAGTTAATAGTCACACCACAGTGAAGGAAACATCGAGATGCATGTTTGAAAAAAAACAAAAGACGTATGGGTAAGTCTTACTTCAGAAATGGCGGTGTACTCAACATCTGTCACGTTGGTATCTAAAATATATCTCTGGCGAAGTGTGGGTGTGTGTATACGGCAAAACATCAACGAAGTAGGTGACCTCTTCGGGAACTCCTGTGGGAAGACGTTAAGATGTGTCTGTTTGTGATATCGAAATAATAATTTATTTCTTTGTTATTAGCTTTGCTCAACTATAATCTAATTTTGGTTTTATTATGGAGCAAATAATAATAATAAATTAATATCCCCAGGATGCAACGACGGGCTCCACTCGCTGCGCGGGCCTGTGCAGTTGGAGTGGGAGCTGGAGGGCTCCCCGGTGCGGGCGGAGGCGGAGCAGTGCAGTGTGACCGCGCTGGCGGCGGCGGGCGGGCGCGCGCTCGTGGCGGCGCAGGCGCAGGCGCGGGGCCGCGGGCTGCTGGCGCACGCGGGGCTGCTGGCGCTGGGCTCGGCGCTGCGCCGGGCCGCCTCGCTGCAGCCCACGCTGCAGCTCGCGCCTATATACCTGCCGGACGCCTCGCCGCCACATCTTATCAAGGTCGTTGACCTCATTATTTTTTTTATCATCTATACGTTTAAAGTGGTGGTAATTGCTTACCAGCGTTATCTTTGCCATCTTACAATAGAGATCCCTTTTTTCCACTTTTTGGTACAAAACATTTTTGTAATTAATTCGACTATTTTAGAATATACTTTGATAGTCATTCTAGTGGGTAGTATTATTGAGACAAATATGCTAATAATGCAATTTCTCCACAGACAATATCTGGGGATGCAACGAATGAGCCGTGCGCAGTGGTCTCTTGCGGCCGGCGCGTGTTCCTCCTTCGCTACGATGCCTCTACGTCAGAGTTCAAGATAGCGCGCTCGCTCACCGTCGACCGTCCGCCGAACTCTATGCTGCTCACGTCCAAGTGCTTGTACATCGCGGGCGAGAAGCCGCTAAAGGTGAATCTGCCCTCGGGGGCGCTGGAGGCGTTCGCAATGGACGAGCCTGCAGTCGCCGCGGCCGCCAGGAGGCACTCGCCGCCGCGCGCCATCCTGCTGGTGGCTGCCTCGCCCGCCGAGCTGCTGCTGTGCTACGCCGAGGGCGGCGTGTTCGTGGACGCCGAGGGTCGCCGCTCGCGCGCTGAGGACCCTCGCTGGCCCGCCGCCGTCCGCGGCTGGGAGTTCGTCAAACCCTTCCTCTACATCCTTTGCGAGGACAGCGTTACCATCATACACGTCAACGAGGAGGCCTACCGAGGTCCCCCGTGCACCTGCGACACTACTTCTCTAGCCTCTTCAGCTTCCGACTGCTACCAGCCCGAAAAGTTAAACCTTAAACTCAATGAGCCCACCTTACTCGGTACGGCGCCCAATGGCATTATCGTACGCACCAAAGGCGAAGTGGAAGGCGATAACGAAGTAGTGCTCGTAGAGGGCTTGGCAGAGTTTCGTAGCATCGGGGCCTCCATGGAGTCTTTAGAGACGGTATCGGACAGCAAAGGGTCGTCGACCGACTTGGCCCAGTCATTGACTGACTTGACGCCTCAGGATGAGTCGCAGGAGAGCGTGGAGGTGACGACGGGATTTCTCGCCGACATAAGGAAGAGAGCGCGACAGCTACGCAATAAAAATCGGAAAGAGCAGAACCCCGATGACGTCATAAAAGAAATACTGACGACTGAGGTCGGCTTGAAGCGGCCATCCAATGGGCGGAGGTCGCCGGCAACTATATCTGAATTCGACTCAGATTCCAGTGACGGCGACGGTGGAGTGGAGACTGTGCAGAGTACTGCCGATGTGTGCGCTGAAATGTTCACCAGACAAGTACGATTCCAATAAAAGCACAAACGCGAAGTACCGCCAGTGCAGGCAGGTAAGTGCTGTATGTACCTGAACGATAGTTACGACAGAGCTCAAACGTTAGGCTGTATTCTATGTATTTTGGTTAGTCATAGTTACTATACTTGTAACTAATTTGCTAGGTAATATTATTTATACGATACTTATTTGATTTAGACTGTGAGCTGTGTGACAATTTCGCTATATGCGAAAAGGTTTTATTTAATATATTGGTTTATTACACTTGGTATTGGTTTGACAATTATAATATAAAGTTCTGTTTTTTACTTGTAATCATGCCTGTGTGCATGTGATAAACAGATGTACTAAAACTTTTTTTTCGCTCGTATGTCCCTTTATTGAAGTTTTGTTATAATTAAAGTAACATTACCGATCTATAGATAGCCGATATGTGCCTAAATACGCGACTTAATATTTGTTTACTGTGATTTGGAAACTAACTTTAATTTAGACTAGTTTTAAGTGACGTTTTGTACGTTCTAAGACCATGTTAATATTAATTTAAATACATAATATATTTTAATTATTATGGCTACATTTTTTTTATGCTTCCCTCAAACTTTGATATAAAGTTGCTTAATTCCGAGCACTTTTTATTGTTGCCAAATAAAATTATTATCCGTTCAGCCGTTTAGTAATTTTCGCATTTATAATATCAGCAATTTTCAATAACCTAATTGCTTATGTGATTGGTTTTGGTATCTGAAATAAATGAATTATTATCATAATGATGTGTATGTCGCCCTTCAGTCTATGAACCGAAGGCTGGGTGTAAAATGACGTCTTGGGCATCAGTGTAGACGGCTGGTCAAATCTTTAAACGGGTAAGGTAAGGTCATAAATAAGGTCACGCGGCGACCAATGTTAAAATTTCAAAAACCTTCCAGATATAAAGCTTCTCTTTATTTCGTTTAATCGTCCTATCGCTGTATATTTACTAACAACATTTCAGTATGGGGTCAAGTTTAATAATAATAATAATTTATTTCAGTAACTTATAATTAGGTTTACAATTCAGGGTTTTGAGTCACCTTTTAAGCAAGTAATTGCTTGTATTAGGAAATTCAGCTCTTCTGCAGCAGTTACATGTATTTATGGAGTTCTAAGGTTTACAGTATTCAATTTATTATGGAAACTATATTAAACATGAGTACATAACAGCAAGTAAAGTAGGCGCGTCTCTGTATGATTGTATGTGTGTGTTTGAGAGAGAGAAAGTGTAGGTGTGTGTTTGTATTTGAGTATGTGTATGTTTGTTTATTAATGTTTGGATGTGTGTGTATGAATGTTGGTGTATGTGTGTCTGCGGATGTGTGTGGGTGTAGATATGTGAATGTCTTGTATAAAGCATCTATGTCAGGTATATAGTATATCACACTATATATCTCGCTCAACTATTACACTAGCTACACTAGCTAGCCCTACGAACTTGTCTTGGGATCGGAAGCTGCTTGCGCACAGCAGCTTCCACTAACTTTAGAGCAAGTTATTGTTTCTAGCCATGACGTCAGTTTTTCTTTGCAGACGGATAGATTCACGGAGTCGATGTAATTTTTTTTGTTAATTAGATTATACAGGCTGCTCTATTTTGTCCTCCAACATGGCTATGCGGTTCTTGTCCTTCTTGGACTCAATTTCAAATGAGTCAATTTTCTTTTCTAATTCCTCATTTTGGGAGGATAACAAAGCAATCGAACTGTCAATGTTGCTATTTGTGTTTAAATTTCATTGTGAATTTTCTTAATTTCCTCCTGCTGTGTTGCAAATAGGCTAGAAATGACTTCATATCCTCCTTGAAATCGGAAAGTTCTGAGTCACCGTCTCGTTCCCTTTTTCTCCTGAGAAATCATAGTTCGGCGGTGTACGTTCATCTTGCTCGCTAAGGTTTGATTCCGACAACGACCTATTCAAATCCTCCATTTTTAAAAGTACCAGGAGACAATAAGGCAAGTAGTCTATAAGCCGTCACAGGCGCTTCTTATTAGTTGATGGTAGGGGAGGTATGCTGGACGAATTCAACCAATCACGTAGTAGGGGAGGGGCTTCTTAATTAGTTATCAAAATGGCGCAGGATGCGTGTGCGCTGATTAAATATCGGAGATGAGTTTAAAAAGGTGGGTTACCTTGCAATTTGGTCGAGCAGGTACCAGGAAAGCAGAAGTCACTTGTAGGCTGATTTCTTTACTTTAGAATGGAGCTCCTACCATGTTCTGCACTCCTAATTTATTTGGTTGATTTATTGAGTTGAAATATTGATTTATTGCGAATTGAATAAGTATGTGCGAACCAGATAGACGTGTACACCTTGCGGCGGTCCGGGGGGAAGAGGGAAAGTTGGTTAGTAATCTTCACCTATCTCAGGGTCAAACATTGGGTGAATATCTCGGGTCTCATGTCTCAGGTCTCATATAATCTCCACCAAATACACATTTAATCCATAATGAATCCGGCTTATTTATGTTCCGAATGTGGGAGAAATTTTTACTAGTTCCATTTATGGTTTTTAAGTCAGAGTCCGAGGGGCCCCGGGACATTGCCCCGTCTTGCACTCCGGTAGCTACGCCACTGCATTCTAGGGACCCCTGAGGAAAGGTTTGTAGAAACTATTTTATGAAGGAAAAATGCTACGAATTGCGACAAAAATCTAAACAAGAGCTGTAAATGTTTGGAGTCTTTTATTTACAATCTTATACATTTTACATTAGAGTATGAAGTGGAATTCTAAAGTATGCGATAAAATCGACTGATTATTCTGTTACTACTTGCGATACAATTATTTAACTCACTCACATATCTGTTAGACCAAATTCGACTGGCGAGTAAAAAAACTGCAGAATTAACTTCATAAACAAGGTCATGTACTTGATAAGTGTACTACATAAATCGACGTAATAGCAGAGATCTTTTTACACAAATAATGTACAAATACAAATAATAATTACACATCCCTATATTCGACATCCCATGCCCAGTGAATCATACCTCTAGACTCAGTCAAATCTCATTACAATATATATAAGAATCAGTTTGCCATTATCATTATCCAATAATTACATCACACGCGTTGCACTGGATTGTCACATGAAATACATTAGATTAAACACTTCCAGGACCACACGAGCACACTTACTTTATACATTAAACACCACAAAAATTCAGTATTTCGAGGCAGTTTTCAAAACTAGACTCATGCCGTGCGCATGCGCAATATGTATACAGACATTCATTAAAAAAATCACACGATCAGTGAACAATATCGACAGCTTTAAGGGTGGTGGAACATATGTATAATCACGCTTATAGTAGGCAGATACTAGAGTGATAGTTCTTTCTAGACTTACAGACCTCGCATATACTATACAAATTTATTTGACTGCAATAATAATAATCCGCACCGTAACCTTTAACTACTGGAACAAAATCAAATCATACGGAAAACGATATCCTATATGGAATTACCCCTAGTTGAAGTTCATCTGTAATACACATTTAATTCAAGGAGAACTTATAGTTAGTTTATAATCCGTAGATATAGATAGTGCCATCCACGAAGACGCTCCCCACTATTCTTTCCTCACAGTTTATAGTGTAGGTGTGCAGCCTACAACTAGTATCATTACAAATATACAAAAAA
This sequence comes from Drepana arcuata, assembly GCA_016069955.1. Lineage (NCBI taxonomy): Eukaryota > Metazoa > Arthropoda > Insecta > Lepidoptera > Drepanidae > Drepana > Drepana arcuata. The sequence continues at coordinate 7,674 of JACCPG010007286.1, forward strand.
ATACTAGTATGCATTTTAACATGAGACAAAGTATAAAAACAAAGATGATAAACTACATTTTTCTGTCCATGTAAAAAAAATTCCAATCAGACTTCTTCTAAACTTGAGATTTCCTTAGACTATTTGTAAGATCGGGGGTTTGATTTATTGTTTAGTATCATATAGTAAATATGTTTAGTATAATATACACCCAAAGATAAAAATCTAGAAAAGGTTCGACTAAATGGACATACGGTTTTATCAATCTTCTAATTCGATCAGCCTTTATTTCAAGTATTTAGCGAGGTATTTATTAGGAGCAATTAACTTTTACCTGTTACACGAGGCATCAGCGAATGCGCTGAAACATATTGAATTTGTTAGCTAATTACTCGTTACCCCTCACAAGTCACAAGTGGCGTATACAGCTCATTGAATTATGCCGACCGCTTTAGTAATTAACACCAAAAATATCACCGTATATAGAATTTGTGAACTAAATTAGGCGGTAATAGAGGCGAGTGTTCATCGCGACATTTAATTCAATTGTTCTGTGATCGTGCACTTAATTCTAACCCAGGGATTGGTCTTTGCGAGCAGCGACGGGCAGTAGAGTACGAACTTACGATCCCATATACCGTGGGAACCCCGCCTTATGCCCGGGATAGCAATAATTTTATATTATTGCTAATTGATATTTATATTTAATCAATTAATCATTTAAACATTATGATTAGTTCCTATCACGTGAAACCGTGTCCGAAAACTGCATTGAAATTAATTGAGCAGATAAAAAAAGTATGACATCTTCACGCTATCCCACTAGGGTCCCCAAAGGGGTTGAGATGTGTAGGTGTAGGTAGTACCCACACTCACTTTCCGCCAGAAATATATATTAGGTGCCAACGTGACAGATGGCAAGTCCATCGCCGCTACTTAAGCACGACTATACATATGCCTTTGAATTAAAATCACCAAATAAATTTACTTTGGTTCTAGGACCTTTCCATACCATATTTTCTGGACCAACTAAAACAAGGGACAGACAGCATATTTACAGTATAAAGACAATACGGTGTTGCAAACAACCGACATAATTTAATGAGTAGCGTACATGAGATACTGGGGTATAAATAAATAAATAAGAGACAAGTTAGTTGAGGAAGCCGCGGCACTGCGGCGCTCCACAGAGGCAGGGGATCTTCTCGTCCTCGAGTGGGAACTTGTAGTCGTACGTGATCTCCTCGTCCACGCCGATCGGCTGCTTCGAGTATATCACTATCTTCTTTTGAGACTCTATCGTTATTATCTTCGCGTAGCAATTCGGCTGGAATGACACGAAAACATTCAAATTGAACAGTTTAAATACAAATGTGACGTGTTGGTGACATTAGCGAGATGTCAACTGCACGTCAGATTAACGACAGGCTCACAGTAACAACTACTGGCTACTAAAAGCTGTTATAACGCAGCGTATTTGTGTTAACGCCAGAAAGAAACGAGACTATTCGGATGTAAATAATCTACAGAGCAGAAAGGTAAGGCCTTTGCAGTACTCGATGACGCAGGCGAGATTGCAGTATTCGATAGCGTCGATGGCGATAAGTGACCTAAGCAAGGGAGCGAGAGGCAGCACGTACATTGCAACTGTGGTTGATGAAGCGGGCGAGGTTGCCGCACTTGGTGGCGTCGATGATGGTGTCCAGGTCGATGCGGAACAGGTACGAGCTGCCGATGCCCGTGGCCTCGTAGTGCGCCTCGCGCACGTCCGCCACCATCGGCCGGATCATCTGGCCCACGTACTCGATCACCATCTCGTCCGCAGCTATAGGCTCCTAAGCACATACGACAAACATTAAAAACAAAATCTTAATCAACACCTACGTAATGCAAAGCCGTTGCTTTCATTTTCTATTGTTTCTTTAAAATTGAGACACGTGAAGTTTTCATTTCTAACTAGGGTTAGGGTCTACAGTTATTACCTGAGCGAATAAGCCCCAGTCGTGGATGCCGGATTTGGCGAACTTGAGCTGTTTCTTCCTGAACTTCAGCTGGTTGAACTTCAACAGGTCCGAGTCGGTGTCGATACCTAGCACATTAAAATTGTGTTTATAATCAATATAGGGAAAGCACCTTTCATGGTATCACGCCGAGCCCCTCACGCGGTAAGTAGAGTGAGCTCCAGCCCTATCTAAACTAACAAATTTATTTTGCTTCATTCACATTAATTTCGTCCAACATCAAAATGGAAAAGTTTAGTCCAGCAAATTGCTCTACACACACATATAATCACGGGGAAGGCGAGTGAGTAGAGTTCCAGTTCTTACGAGATTGACATACTTCTCTCGCTCCATTCACATAATCTCTATAAGCATGCATTGCTCAACACAGATAGACAGTGACAAGAGCTCTGGCCCTTACTACACTATCGAACCTCTTTCGCTCGATTCACACGTTCATTTCTTCATTCATCCCTTCTAGTGTACGGATACATTAGTAGCAGCAAATGTCATGAGTACCAAACGCGGTGAGCAGCCTCCTCTGGTTGGAGCGCGCCTCCCGCGAGAGCAGCTGCATCTTGGAGGCCTTCTTGTCGTCGACGTGCAGCGCGGGCGCGGCGCCGCGGCCGTGGTGGTACTTGTACTTGGCCTTCAGCCGCGCGTCCATCTTGTAGTAGCCCTCCGTGCGCGCCGAGCCGCTCGAGTGGCCCTGCGCACGCGCACACCACCGATGTATTACAATAAAAACACACATATGCTTTATTTAACCACTATATATGAAAAATCGTGCTACGCGGATTCATTATCTCGTGTCGTGGCCGTATGACAAATAGCCGAAGTGAGGTTGCGTTGTCGCGTGTGTTGGTGCGTGTGTTGGTGCGTGTGTTGGAGCGTGTGTCGATGCGTGCGTCAGTACGTGTGTGTCGGTGCGTGCGTCAGTACGTGTGTGTCGGTGCGTGCGTCAGTACGTGTGTGTCGGTGCGTGCGTCAGTACGTGTGTGTCGGTGCGTGCGTCAGTACGTGTGTGTGTGTGTGTGTGTGTGTGTGCGTGCGTGCGCGCGTTGTGTACCTGCAGGTCCTCGTAGATGTTGTTGTGTCGGCGCGAGCGCTTGCGCGGCGGCGGGCGGCACAGGTCGGTGGGCGGGTGGTCCACCCAGTGCGTGTCGCTGAGCCAGAGCGCGCCGTCGGCGGCCAGCAGCGCGGCGTGCGCGCGCCGCAGCAGCGCCACGTCCTCGCGGTCCACGCCGCGCGTCAGGAACGAGTACAGCACCTGCACCTCGCCCAGCACGTCGCGCGCGCTGAACCGCGCCTCCGCCTCGCCGCCCGCGCGCTCCACGTGCATGCTAAAGAAAGCACCGCTCGTGTTATCGCATATTACATAATATCACCGCTTTACGCCTCTCCACTAAGGCCACCGAAGGGGTCGAAAAAAATTTGTAATACACTCTTTTTACCGGATATACCTATATACGTATCAACGTGACATAGTGATCCCGTTAGTAGAACCGACTTTCATAAATTTTTTTTTAAATGTAAAGCAGGTTTCCTTTTAATGTTTTCATTAATCAATTAAAAGACATAAGGACTCGAAATCTGCCCCGCTGGCTCCAAAAATTATTCCGGTGAAAAAAGGTTGTTGCTAGCACCTTTGCTTGCCCTTTCGACAATCCATGTAGAAGGCGTGAAGATATACATAATAATATGCCCAAACATAAAATATATAGGACATTAATAACTTGTAGATACTCGCATTTGTTACATTATGGCGGAAATCGATCATATTACATTAAGGCCAGACGGCCGTCTTAATAATTTAAAATGCATGTTAACTCCTACTAGTGTTATTAATGAAAGCGTGACTGACAGAAAAATCGTCACCACATATGCAGGCACAATCTTTGCATAAACTCTTATTACGCCTCCTGTGCATCTATGAATAATGAATTTTTTTTTTTTTTATACAACAAGAGTGGCAAACAAGCATATGGCCCACCTGATGGGAAACGGTTACAGTAACCTATTTACGCTCACGATACCTAAGTATCACTTGCGCGTTGCCACTCTGTGTTCAGATAGTTATACTGTGTTGGCAATAGGTCTAATCCCTCGGTTGCCAACACAATATAACAATCCTCCCCTCTACCCAAGGAGCTCATTACTGGAAACCTTATTCACCACGTAGGAACACAACACAACAAAATTGTGTTATTTGGCTACAAACTTCTATAAGGTGGAGGTCCTGCCCCAGTCGGGCAGCTCCAAATTCGAACGGAGAATCCGTTATGCCCTACCTCTCTTAAAAATTATAAGTACGAAAAAAATACTGACTTGTTCTGTATCTCTGCCAACTTTTTGATGTCATGTTTCCGTTTGTACGGCCTCTTCTCCTTCTTGGGCGGCGGTTCCTCGGTCGGCGAAGCAACCGCTTCAGGCTCAGCCATCCACGTGTACCCTTAAATGACATAATATTAATAATTATGTTCAAGGACAGATTTATCAGACTTTAGTAGACCACAATGTCAATATTGTTGGAATCGAATCATTCTGTCTTTATTATTGTTGCATTTAACAATTGAGAGATTCGAAATAAAATAATGCTATGTCGAAAGTTATACTAGCAATGAAAATACTAGAAATGAAATTCGGTACAAAAAGTTCTAGTCCTTCGAGCCCAAATAATATACAAAATCATAGAGGAATTGGAGAACATACAAAAATAACTAATTGCTGGTTATTTGAGGCGTTAGTTCCAATTCATAAAATATGGTTGAAAATGTTAAAAGTAAGACAACGATAAGTTTCGTCGGTACTTCATCCCCAAAGCGCTTCAACCTGTTGCCAGTAAATAAAAACCCTTGACGTTTACGAAGTGCGTTGGGTCTGAACATTTGTTATTATCAAGGCATCTATAGCTACATACCATGATCATGTTGGAGATGATTGGAAGTGGGCTTCTTGTCGTCTCGATCCTCCTCATCAGGCGGCGGACGGCAGTAAGAGTGGTCGAGCGCTACTTGTGATGCTTGTGAAGCCTGCGAGGCCTGAGACACTGGAGACGAGGGCTCGGACACTATGCTGCTTGCCTGTAAAGTGCAATTTGGGATAAAAATTGGTACTTATACGATCAAAAGCCGTGGTGGCCGAGTGGTGCGAGTAGTTGCCTATGACATAAAGATCGCAAGTTCGAATCCAGACTGTACCAAATGGGTGTGTGGGTACTACCTATACACCTTGTGGGATGGCGTGAGAATATATTATTACATTATTTACATATACGATCTCGATTCCTTTTTTGTTGAATAATAAATAATAGGTTTCACGATGCAGATATAAGCGTAAGATCAGATACTCGATCCCTTATATGAGGACAAGGACGTTGAGAGGACTTGAAATTACTGCTAGCATGAATGAAGAGACTGATTAAATTGGATGAAGCGGAAGAGGTCCGTATCTTAAGAGAACTGCTACTCTACAGTTTATCGCAGTTCAGGAACAAACCTTTTTAGGTATTATTTGAAACACTATCAAAAAACAACCAACCTTTTTCACTCCATTGACGCTGACCGGTGCTTCGGCAGTACTGTGATCGCTCACCGACACGACCCTCTGTCTCTTTTCTTTCTTCTTCGGCCTCTTCTCCTTCTTTTTCCTCGACTCCAATGTCTCCTCCTCTGACGTGATCTCGCCTTCTTCCACTTCTGTATCCAATTTACACTTCTCTGGGGATTTTACATGGTTCCGTACTGGACTGCTCCTCACGTTCGCCGGTTTACTATCCGGTTTACTGTTGGAAACACGGGTATTTTTTGACATTTAGAAACCTTATCATCCTATCTGTTTTGGTAGCATTTAAAGGATATTGTATTTAAAAAAAAAATATAAAATATTATTCAAATCTGTGATGCTGAAGCTACATGGATTAATTACCTTTCGTCCGGTCTATCAGGCAACGGGTGCGTATCAATCTCATTATTTTTCTTCTGTTCCTCAAGGAACTCTCGCTCAATTTGCTCCATATATTCTGTGTTGCGTCGTCTCCTTTCCTAAAAATGAAACATTTAACTTATTTATTCATTTACACCGAATTGTTCTTTCTTCCATGAAGATATGACAATACAACAATCCTTTTAAGAAACCTGGAGCAGAAACCTCCGGGCTATACCGTACCTGGTACTCCCTCTCCTCCTCTGAGTCGGAGTAGACCCGGTCCAGAAGCACGTCTCTTGGCCCCTCGGGCGACTGGACTGGCGAGCTAACTCGCCACGAGTCGCCACCAGCTAACTCTTCATCGTCTCGAGCCTCCACAGCTGGGATTGGAGTTTTCTCTGAAAATAAAACACAGTAAGTTCAAATGCTTTCAAAAGGTTCCCCGAAAGAATAAGCTGAAGTGAAATAAAATCCTGTTTTGCTGGAGCCATGTTTTAGTGTCGGGTATATTGCCGTCTTTTGGACGCGACTTAACGATACTGACGACACGCGTAATTGAATGTCTTATCTAATATAAGTATATCACGTGTTTTGTAATTAATACTTCCTCACTAGAATATACTACAATTATATATGCTTAAAGTACATCCATATATATGTATAAGTGTGTAGTCATACATATGTATTTTACTATAAAACTAACTAAAGTAAAAATCCCACTTTCAACCAGATATATTTATAGACATGTCAGTGCAGGACATGTTATATAAGAGTCACGTACCTCTTCTACTCTGCTCCTCTTCGCTGTCCGACGACGATGAGTATACCCTCCTTAGCCTCTCCTTATTAGATATAACCTTAAACTGAAATGAAGAAAAAAAATCATTAAGAAACTTAACTTACAGGTAAAGCTCCTCTGTTTTGTGCCATTGGTCTTTAATCTAGACGATTTCGAATGGCTTTTCGGATATTTCCTATAACTCTCATATTTAATTTATCTTACAAAAATACTAGAAAATCCAATGATCACTTCTCGTTAGTCAAGGCGCACCTCACAACTTCACTAGAAACTTGCGACGAGATTTGACTATTTATTCAACAGTGAAGTTTGACCATACTTATGAAAGTTTGGAAACACAATATACACATTATATATATATATATAAAGAAATAGGTTGAGGTTATAACACGGCGGTATAAACTGGACAGATGGCGAGTCCATCGCATTTTAAGCACGTCTATAAATACGTCATTGATTTTCTTCTCAAACGCATTCAGGTATCTATATGGCATGATATTTTCTTGCAAAGTGCGATAGTGATTAGCAATGATAAGTGCTATTTACCTCAGACTCGTCGAGCTCCCCGTCGTCATCCGAATCCGAGTATATCCGGGGCGCGGGGCCCTTGCGCTCGGCCTCCGAATCCGATGAGCTCGACCGGCTTGAGGACGTCGACGATGACCTAAACACACCATATAACATAAGCACTCACGCTACCCTGCGACAGCATTGATTCGTATAGAATAAATGCAGAAATGTTGCAACATAAAAAATATAAAATACACCTAATTTACCAAGACCTAGCCTTAGTCTATGATACTAGACAACTTAGTGTTTAGTAATGAAAAATTTTAAACTATTATAAAAAAAAATATCTTTGACCAAGTCACAAAACACAAAAACACAAAAGACACAAACATAAAAAAGGAATTTTACTACTACTACGATAAAAAGTGAGTCATCATAGAGCATCAGACACTAAGTCGGTAAAGAACACAGATCCTAGTTAAGTAATTAATGTATGCTTAAAATGTGTAGCACTGCGCCATACCGGGACGTGCTACTGGACTGCCGCCGCCTATTACTGGACAGGTAAGAGCCTGTAGTCCTGTTCCGCGGACTCGTTGGCAACTCCTTCTCCTCATCCGAGTTCTGCACCATTTCTTCCTGCAAATTATATGAATGCATCAGAAAATTGGTGTTATGCATGTAAGTAATGAAGTTGATAATATACGTAAAAAACATTCAAATTCCGCATGCATGTAGTACCAAAAAGGTAATCATGGACAAACACTAGTGTTTCCAGGACTGAAAAAGGAATTGAAGAAGGCTCATGATAATAAATGATGACCAGATGATGGAAGGACGGCGTTATATATATATATAGGTGGGCGGGCACCTGGTGGACAGGCACCTCGTGGGCAGGCACCTGGTGGTTACCTGGTCGCTGAGGCGCTTGGCGTCGGGGCGCAGGCGCGCGGGCGAGGGCACGCTGCGCTTGCGGCGGTATGAGGGCGTTATATATAGGGGGGCGGGACCTGGTGGGCAGTGGTGGTTACCTGGTCGCTGAGGCGCTTGGCGTCGGGGCGCAGGCGCGCGGGCGAGGGCACGCTGCGCTTGCGGCGGAAGGAGGGCATGCGCGGCAGGGCGGCGCGCAGCCCCAGCCCCGCGCCGTAGCCGCCCAGCTCCAGCCCCAGCGAGCAGCACTCCACTATACTCTTCAGCGAGTCCGCGCCCTCCTCCTTCTTGTTTGAAATGTCCTAAACATGCACAAATCAAGTTATAATTCGTGTCAAATTGACTTAATCACAAACTAGGCAAAGATATACTATGGGAACAGTCCAAAGACATATACGTTTATTATATGTTTAAATCCCTTTCGGAATTCACAGTATTCATTGTGACACAATCGACCTAGTCCTAAGCTAAGCTAAGTATGAAAGCTTGGAAACTATATATTTACTTACCTATAGATATTTAATAATCTATGCATACGGTGCGATTACTCATATCGAGCACATAATTTATTAAGCGGAGATGGAAGCCGCGATCTTCATCATCCCTATCAGGAGTAGTGAACTATGAGGCGTTAATACAAGATAGTGACCTGCAACGGCTGTCCAGCCTCCTCCCTGGTCTTGGGCGCGAGCCTGCTCTTGCGGCTCTGTTCGTCCCACCACACCTCGAAGTTCTTGAAAGCTGTGCTCTCAATCATCTTCTTGTTGAAATCTTTCTTCAATATCTGCCGCAGCTCTGTGGTCACTCGCTCTATCACGCTGTTTATTGTGGGATAGTACGGGTTGTCCAGCTCCTGGAGGGTCACACGTAATTGTATTTATGGGTCACATACAGTTATTATATTATTATATAGATATTGTGTATAGCAAGGTAGGTTAAAAATAATTTACTCATACAGTAGGTAGTAGCTGCGTGAGTTTTTCAGAACTTGAGTACAGACACACCATGAGCTTTACGGTAAAGGAAAACATCGAGAAGAAACCTGCATA